>BGPR01007104.1:55235-73951 GCA_013235015.1 Araneus ventricosus | reverse complement strand
TTATTGTGCTTCGTTCAGTTACGTATTGCTGTATACAAAGAGAAAGTATTGTAATCATTGATTGTAAATTCAGATTTTTGATATATCTCCTCGTTTTACATTCGTGTTTCTGAATACAGTACTCCTAAACGCAACCCTAATTGTAGATAAGGGGTCCAATTTTTCGTTTAAATAGGCTCAAAACTCACTGCCCTGTCTAAACTCTAATATACCTTTCTTTTTCGATAAAAAAGTTATAAATAAAAAATTAAATTTAATTTTGAAAATTTGGCCACGGGATGCTCTATGACCGGTACTATAGTATAAAAAGTTTCAAATTTTGTTAATCTAGGTGAATTAATTTTCTGTTTATTATAATAATAAAAGATAATATCTTGCGTGCTAAATAACGGTATATGTATACGTTATTTCTTCTTTATTAGTCTAACGTAAACTTTATTTTGAGAATTATTAACTCATTAGCTCTAACAAGCATATAGTACAAGTTTCAGTAAAAAAAAGGTTTGTAGTATTGTTAATTTAAAACATTATTCAGGGATAAGAAGGTTATTTCTAATCCTTCATATGTATTAATGTATACAGGCGGTTTTATAGAATACAGATTATTATGCGACTATCCATATAATAAGTATTTGATTGCATACAAAACGGATTAATCCAGTTAAACACTGTTTATATTTGTGATCGTTCTCAATTTTCTACCTTTTACGGAGTACTAAATCAAGAAGCAATATGAAAACTTTTATTTGCGACATCAAAAGTGTAAAAAATAATTATATATATATATAATTATTTTTACTAATTTGATATCTTTAAAATATATTTAATTAATTTTTTAACTATATGTATATTAAAATTTGAATATATGAATATTTGATTAATTTTTGAATATATATATATATATATATATATAATGGCATTGTTTTTAATCCTTAAAATTTAGTAAATTAATTTTAAATTCATAGAATAATATGCTGACGAGTAAATAAAGTGAAGTCACGGATATAAAAAAACTACTAATATAAAATACAGCCAGCAGCTAAAATACAAATATTAATAAACGGCAAAAAATTTAAATCACAAAGATCTTAAAAATCATCAACTTTTATGCAGCTTCAATAATGTTCACTTTATTAGATATTCAAAACATGAAAAATAGGTATACGCGCCTATCCGGTGTGTATTTTTGTCATTTGGTGTTGTTGACACGAGCAATGTGCAGAAAATAGATCCCAACTGCCCATCTTGAAGACCTGAAGTGTTAATTTATCACACAACAGGTGGGCTCTCCGAAGGCAGTAAGGGCTAGTTTGAATAGGATCCTAGCTGAATAGAACGGATTCTTGTGGTTAGTCCCTTCGAGGGGTTGCTGATTACCCATGGATCAGAGGGGGGAAGAGACTGAATCCGCTGCGCTTTTGGAACATGTTCTGTTCGGAGGAGGGCGCACTTTTAAAACAGATAAGGGGTCTTCGAACAATCGCTTTTCGAATCGCTTTACAAGGGAGACCGAACCACTCAGAGGGTTAAACCTGAGAAAATATTTCTTGAATTAGATAACATATATATATATGTTTGGAAATATACTACATGTATTACTGCATAGTTCAAATATTTGATGAGTACTTTTTTATCTGTCAGTACCATTGGAGTACCAGTAGATTTCATTTAGCATTTAATATTGCATCTGGAAGGCTTGTTCTTCTCAGTCACACAACCGCCTGTCAAAGATTATTGGTCGATAGTTAATTATTTGTACGCTGTTGAAAAGCGTGAAATAGAGGGCGCTGCTATGCAGCCCAAGAAAGTAAAAGGGAGTTTGTTTACATGTAGGACAGGAAAAAATGTCCCTGGTAATAAAAACCAGATGGCCTCTGAAACCCCACTTGTGAACTCGGGGGTGTTAATGAAATTGTGTCAGACGACGTTCTGGAATGAAGGGAGTCGCCAGCCCTAATAATACTGGCAAGAACTGAGATTCAATCTCGGTTGGAAATTAAGCTGTTGTTATAGTTGTTTATTAAAGTTTGTTATTGTTACAAAATTTTGCGTAATAATTGAAGTACACCACTGAATCACCATTGAACATGCACAACATACGCATTTGCCAATGTACCGCAAATGCCACACAATCGTCCAGACTAGTGTCCGGATCTTTCCGGATTTGCCCAGTGAACGAGGCGAGGGAGAAATGTGGTTGTATTTAAGAAAATTTGCCACATTCGAAAAAGCTGCCAATGAAAGAAAATGCATTGTTTACACTGTTTGCATCCATTGTTGATGAAAAAGTGGACCTGCACCAGTTCAAACTGAAAATTAAAGGCTTTGGCAGTTTTTTTATAAATTCTGTTTTTCATTTATATAATTTTGAATTACCAAACAGCACTAAAAATTGTATATTCTTTGCATTCTGACGTCTTAAACGTTTTTTCACTTGCCCGAACTCTGTGCTAGTGTTATGAAAGAGGGTGTTAAGCAGCATTTAGAATTTTATACTATACTTTGACTCCCTCCAACGCCCTTCACCCCCCCCTCCCGATGTGCCCGGATTTCATAAAAAAAAATTATGGTAACCATACATATATCGAAATTTCGAGATCGGCAAATGGGTTTGTTTTCTTTGGAGGTCTGTATAGAACCGTTTGGAACCATGAAAACCATAGATTGTTTTGTATAAATGTTACTGCTAAAGCTCGAAAGCCGTTAATGTGCACATTTCCTAGCTAATCCGCAGATTAACTGATTTGCTCCGTTAAAGTACGGAATCAAGAGTTTTCCGCATTTTACCTAGGTAATGTGCGCAATAACGGCTTCCGTATCGTTAAAGTTCGAAAGTTTGTTTCTCTCATTTCCTTGCCCTACACCTTCGCCCTCCCCCTCCACTTTTAGTTTGGTTTCGCCTGTTTCTCTCATTTCCTTAATTGTAATAATATTTTAAACCGTTTGATTCTTTCTATTATAGTTTTTTAATTGATTGATGATTGATTCTATCAACTAATTTGTTCACTGTTTGATTGTATTAACTTGATTCTTTAGATATCGAAAAATAAATAAATAACATTATGTTAATTTAAGCGTACAGAAACGTTGCTGTTGTTCCAGCAAAGGTCTTAATTTCACTTTAACGAGTGCCTAGTAGGTAATGTTCTGATTATCTAGGTAATTTGCAGATTACCTAGGAAATTTGAGAAATGAAACAATTTTCGGCACTTTAACGGATCACCCTAGTTAATCTGCGGATTAGCTAGGTAATGTGCACATTAACTGATTTCTGCACTTTAGAGGTAACATAAACAAGCAGTCATAGAAGGGCTCACGGAAGTTGAAGCTCTGGGAAATGTCTTTCGAACATTGCTTGTTGCAGCGAGCATTCGGGATTTCGTTCTGTAAAGTCTTATGTTGTTCTTTATCTGTATGATTTTAGACTTTTTATGATGTCTAATTCCAGGCCAGGTAAATTACACCATTTTTTACGGATTATTTCATTTTTCCATATTTTTTCTATACTTTAAACGTTTTTTAAATAAATTTTCAAGTGAATTTAAAAAATTCCCATACCTTGAGGCTATCTAAAATCATCTTTGTACTCTTTCATTTAAAATTCCTAAAATTTAGCACCAATGTGCTCCGACATATTCATTAACTTTATTTTTGATATCGTCTAAGTCAGTGAAAAATGTTCACTTTTTTTCTTCAATGACGCAAAAATCCATATCAGAGTCGAAAAAAACGTGTTAGAAGATTAAACTAAGTTCTCTTGTTCCAGATGTGAATTAATAAAAATTCAGTCGACAATAAATTCGGAAACTCTGTTAAAAAGTCATCGAATTTGAATGGGCGGGTACACAATCTAAATTACACTGTAGCTTTTAAAGAAGGAAACACCGAATGATCAATAGTATTTAAGGTCAATTTCTATACTTATTTCTGATTTAGTGATTAACGTAAATACATAAACAAAACAACGAAAATTTTGGAAAAGTGCAGAACAATATTTGAAATTTTAAAGGCGGTTAGATTGCTTCAGAGACAGACTCTCAAAGCGCTGTCTTCAGCTGTAGCTACAAGGTAGGGTAGTTCATAGTTTAAAACGCCTGGAGTATAGTTTTGAGGGTTTGATTTCTTAACACAATGAGCGCTATCGTATACCAGCGGGAGTGTTCTCCCCTAAACTTTCTCGTATACTTCCCCAAAAGATGCCGTTTCCCCTTCCCTCGCGTGGCTAAAAAATTCGAACCTACTGTTACCCAGAGTCCATTGACTATCAAAAGGTTTTTCATTATAGTGATTGAAAAATATCTAGGTAAAGAATCAAATTCAAAGAGATGCGTACCGATTTTCCGCTCTTGCGCGACTCAAGGACAAACTAACGTAATTCGCGTGCACAGAAGATTGCTTCCAGTACGCATGCGCGTGGAGATAATATTCTTTTCAAAAGTAAATTATACAGATAGTGAACCCTTTGACGGATTTCGCCCAAACTTTAATACGGAGCTACATTCATGACGATAAAACCGTGTACCAAATTTTATCCATCTAGCTATTCAAGTTTTTGAGTTATAGTGTTCGCATGACCGCGGGCATACAGACAGACAGACTTCCCTTTGACGGAATTCGCCCCAAAATTTGATAGAAACCTACAAATTATGTGTAAAGTTCACATACCAAATTTCATCCCCGTATCTCTAATAGTTTTCGAGTTATCGTGTTCACAGACAGCCATAATTCCCAAATTGTGTTTTTCGGACTCGGGGAGGTCTAAAACGTGGAGATTCGTCAAAATCTCGAGTTCGAATTTTTTGACGATTACAATACTTTCTCTTTGTACACTTCGTATACGAGAAAGTAAAAAGTAACGAAGGGAGGAGATTTAATTTTTTCTTTGCTCAATCACAGTATCCAAATTTATACCAGTGGTCTATTAGCATTCGTTGTATTCATTTGGATAAAAATAGCGTTTAATAGTATCAATTAAGAATATCGATAATTGTATTTCTTTTTAAAAATTCACAGCACACCTGTAGATACATTTAAGACAGTAAATTAATCATTGTTTTTCAACTTGGTAATTAATGTCAGAGCCAGAACTGCGATTTTTAACATTAACCAGCAACAGTGGTCTCTCCAAAACTCTCTCGTATCCGGTCTAACCCGGGTGGGGAAAAAATACACAGAGCGGCAGTAACATGGACGATTCCCTAACAGAGATGGGGGAAAACGCGCGCGCGCCGTTTTTTGTGTCGTACAATGGCGAAGAAACCGAAATGCAGTTTGAACGCCTTTTTTTTACAACCGATTGAAATGAAAATTGGACACGGAATGTTAGCAGACCTCATACCAATTTTTATTTATCTAAATCATAGGTTTTAGGAGTTATTTTCACAATTATGCGAATATACAGACCGGCAGACAGTCAACCCTTCAACAGGGGTTTGGTCCAAAATTTGATACGAACCTTGATGATAAAACTGTATACCAAATTTTATCTATCTAGCTATTTAAGTTTTTGAGTTATCGTGTTACATAAACACGGACAGACAGACAGACAGACTTCGTTTTGACGGATTTTGTTCAAAATTTGATAGAAACCTAAGAATTATGTGTAAAGATCACATACCAAATTTCATCCCCGTAGTTGTAATAGTTTTCGAGTTATCGTGTTCATAGACAGACAGACACGGTTCCAAAATTGTGTTTTTCGGACTCAGGGAGGTCTAAAACGTGGAGATTCGTCAAAATCTCGAGTTCGAATGTTTTGGCGATTACAATACTATGTCTTTGTATACTTCGTATACGAGAAAGTAAGAAGCATTAAATATTTTCTAAGACGCACTCTATCGGGATAGGCTGCATACAATTGCTTTGATTTCAACGCATAAAATATTTTTCAGTTGTCGTACGAGCATCAAGGCATAAGTTTCTGATATAATGGTTTTAGGCTGATGTGCTATCTGTAAATAGTGTTATACAAAAATCACACAAAATGCTCTAAAGGCGAGACCATTGTACGAAGAGCTACCAAATTTGGCCCGTAGTTACTTCTTGGGTAGTAGGCGCTCGTTAAGAAAGATTTTTTAAAAAATTTATTAACTTTTAATTAATTAAATATTAATAACTTCGGAACACACTATCGCACATAGACCATTTGATACCACTTTATAATTGTAAAGATAAAATGACATCAGAGGCCGATGATAATTAATTAGAAGTTTAATTAAGATATAAATAACTGCATCACGCACATGGCAGTGCACTTACATCTCTGTGTACAACTGACAGCAACCGACGCTGGAAAACAAGCGTTGCAAACTGCACAAGTAAAATACATACAGTTATGGTTGACATACAAATAATAAAACATAAACCAGGAAGTACGTGTGATTAATCTTAACACTAATTCAATCATTTAGCTTTTCAGTGATACCAGTCTTATTTCTGTGCAATTTTTTTCTTTAATTATTATAATTTTTTCAACATTTATCACGCAGCAGCTGATGAAATAGATTTTAGCAATTCAATGGACCTTATGCATGTGATGTCAATCCTCCGACACGTGACCTGCCGGAGGCAGCCATTGGTCAGTCTTAAACAGCTGACTCAGAACTGCTGTAACGTTTTGATAGCCAAAGACTCTGGGAAGGAAGGTCTAGAGCCAAGAAATACTCTCTATTTCTAGCACGTGCGTGCAAGAGTTTTTATTGAATATTGATCTTGATTAAATAAGATAAAATTATTACATATATAATGACAGTTCAGGTACAGAAGATTACAGTTCTATATAATGCTCACATAACCAAAACAGGCCCACTTCTACGAGTGGCCTAAAAGAATGAAGTTGGTCTTCCGTCGACCGGACTTGAGATCTCAGCGACCCAAGTCTATCTTGTTACCACCAAGAAAATCGAGCCCTTGCTCGTCTCTGTCTTCTTCCGAAGATCTCTTCCAAAAAATCTCCCGTTCTCTTCCCTCGCACTTCCTTTTAACTCCCTAGTCCTTCTCCTGGGGGAACGGTCCAGAAAAGTCTCTCCAACAAATCACCGTCAATTCTGTAGGTGGAGTCCACCTCAGCAAGCCATTATTGGCTCCTTACCTTTTTTAGGGCCTGTCCTTTTGTCGCAAGCGGTTTCTCAGGCTGGAGATAAGTTACCCTTTCCATCACGTCCACTAAAGAGCAGACCGCTGGCACCAGACTGGACTCCAACTCCCTTTGTCGGCGTTTTAACGAGGACTTCCCTCTGAGGCACCTCTCTGTCCTGTGACCCATGGCGTGGGAAAAAAGTTACCGCTAATGATCTTGGGGGGAATCTTAGGGGATATTACAGACTCCCCCCCTTTAAGACGAGTTTCACTTGTGAAAATCTTATGCTACTGTCATATAGTAACAAGGAATCCTTTTGTGCCTAGACACATGTACCAATACCATTTATCTTACACATTTACTATTTACAAAATACATACAAAAATACTTTTTTAAGCTGTTAAACTCGCGAAAGAGCGTCTACATGCTTAATGGATTTTCCCGGTCTATGAATAATCGTGTAATTGAATGGTTGAAGTGCAAGACCCAACGCATCAATCTTTGATTGTTCCCTATATTTGACTTTAACCAGACTAAGGGGTTATGATCAGTTTCAATTTTAAATGGTTGTCCTTCTAAATAATGATGGAGTTTCTTAATCGCGTAGATAATCCCTAAGCATTCTTTTTCCGTAGTACAATAGTTCAATTCTGCTTTTATGAATTTTCTACTAAGGTACAAGATAGGGTGCTCTTCTCCCTTTTCGTCCCTTTGACACAATACGACTCCCGTACCGGTATTTGACGAGTCCACTTGAATGATAAACGGCTTAAAATAGTCTGGCGCGTGAAGAACCGGCCTCTCAACTAGTTTACCCTTAATTGTGTCGAAAGCCTTTTGGCATTCGGGTGTCCAAGTCATCTGTTCGCTTTTATTTTTTCCTCTCAGGGCGTTTGTCAAAGGTTCTACGATTTTCGCGTAGTCTTTGATATATCGACTATAATACCCTATCATCCCAATTAATCGCCTAATTTCCGTTTTAGTTTTCGGAGCAGGGAAATTTACAATAGCTTGAATTTTTGCTTCCACGGGACTTCGGATTCCATTTCCTACCACATGTCCGAGGTACTTGACAGTTTTACGGCCCAAGCTACATTTTGAGGGTTTAATTTTTAGTTTGGCGTTTCCGATTTTCCCTAATATCACATATAGGTGCTTTACATGTTCGTCTAGTGAATTTGAAAAGATAGCTACGTCGTCTAGATAAGGTACACAGAAATCCTCGCATCCTTTTAACAATTCTTCCATAAATTTAGAGAATGTGAAGGGTACTGACACCAATCCGAAAGGCATTGTTTTAGGAATATAACATCCAAAGTTAGTAGCAAAACCAGCATATCTTTGGGCCCTTTTCGTGAGGGGCAGTTGCCAGTAGCCTTTGGTCAAGTCGAGGACAGAAATATAATTCGCGGCAGCCACTCTTTCAACTCGTTCTTCAATATTCGGAAGCGGGAAATATTGGGTCTTCGTGATAGCGTTTAATTTCCGGTAATCGATACATGGCCGTGGCTCGCGTCCGATCGTCTCTACTAAAATCATTGGCGAGACATAATCTGATTCGCCGATTTAGCCGCCCTAGATCCAACATTTTTTTAATTTCAGCCCTTAGAATTTCATTTTGACGCGGAGAGGTTCGATAAGGTTTGCAGCGTATCGGTTTGTCGCTAATCAATTCAATGTCGTGTTCTATCAGATCGGTTTTCCCTGGTTCATTTGAGAATACTTCCCGGTGTTGATTTAAAACTTTCCTCAACTTTTTTAAGTCTTCTTCCGTGGCATGTCCCTCTAATTCGCTTGCCTGAATTATCTCTTCTAAATTTATTTCGGTATGGTGAGTCTCTGGGTAATCTATTTCCAAGTCATTTTCCTCGATTTCCTTGTCCCTTTTACCAGTTAACAACAAATTAACTCGTTCTGCGCGTTTATAATACGGCTTTAATATGTTTATGTGATAAATTTGTGATTTCTCTTTTTTATCTAACTTTTTCACAATATAATTTGTATCCAACAATTTTTGATCTATCACACCTGGTCCTACCCAGTTTACGGCAAATTTATTTGGTTTATGGGTTGCTAGTATCAAAACCTGGTCCCCTATTTTAAATTCTCGTGAGATTGCCTTTTTATCCTACCAAGTTTTCCTTTTTATTTGCTCGGCTGACGCTGTCTCCATCGCTAGCTCTTTATATTTTTGGAATCGATTTAAGAGTTCGAATACGTATTCAGTTACTAATGAATTCTCTCCTTCGGGTTCTGCCCATTTTTCAAAAAGAAGGCGTTCTGGAGTTCGGAGAATGCGTCCGTGAACTAATTCGGAAGGGCTAAAGCCAGTAGTGTCATGTTCTACTGTGCGTAACGCCAGTAATGCGGCCGGCAAATTCTTTTCCCAATCTCGCGCATTTTCTAGGCATATTACTTTTAATAAGCGTTTTACCGTCCTGTGGAAACGTTCTATAGGATTACTCTCGGGTTGGTGCACGGACGAGTGCCTAACCTTTATCCCAAATTTTTCCAAAAGGGTGAACGTGAGGTTACTCGTAAAACAGGATCCGAGATCGCAAGACACCTTACGCGGAAACCCAAATCTAAACGTGAAACGCAACGCCTCCACAATAGATTCTGATTTGATGTCTTTCAAAGGAATCGCGTCCGGGTACTTTGAGGCAAGACACATCACCGTAAATAGATATTTATTCCCTTTTTCTGATTCTGGCAACGGTCCCGTAATATCACAATTTAATTTAGTAAATATTTCCGATATTATGGGTACAAATTTTAACGGAGCCTTTTTTTTCTCCCCTGCGTGCCCAATGCGTTGGCACGGATCGCAACACCTAACATATTTTTCCGTTTCTTTGATTATATTTGGCCAAAAGAAATTCCTCAATAATCTGTCCTTCGTTTTCGTTATACCTACGTGCGTTCCAGATTCGTTATGGCACAACTTAAGGATCTTTTCTCTAAGCTCTTCGGGTATTACTAACTATTTACGAATCTCTTCTTTCTTATTGGGTGCAATTCTAAACATCACTCCTTTATCTACCTGGAATTCGGAATTCTCTTTTCCGTCCTTGTCGAAAAGACCTTTAAAACGGTGGTCATTAATCTGTTTCCCTCGAAACTCGTCTCCTTTGATGTTAGCTAAAATAGTATTTTCGTCCACTTCGGCTGGGGGTAGAATTTCTGTTCCCTCCCCGTCGTTCAAAGAGTTATTCCCTCCGTCTTTCTCGCACTTATCAATGCCTATTGTTGAACTCCCTTCTTCTACAACCCTTCCTTTTGTGCTGTCTAAAAATCCGTCTTCTTTTTCGGTCCGAGCTACTTTCGTTTGACTTCGTGTCACAACAAGATTTATTAGCTCCGGAGAATAGGGATTTTTCTTAATCGCATCGATCAATTCCTGGGTTTTATTTCCTAATAAATAATGTTTCATTTCCACGCTAGGATCTAAAACTGAGGCTTTTGTTTTTAGTCTTACCCCGTCTATTTCCAAGTCAATTTCGGCTAAAGCTAGACATGTGTGTTCATTAGTTAACGCTTGGCGCGCCCACACGTAATCGCCAGTCAAATCCGATTCTTTTACATTTTTGAATGAGATCAGATCCACACTACTTCCGGTGTCACGTAACACTTCCATTTCTCGACCAAAGATTTTCCCTACTTTAAGGTATGGTTTAAAAACTTCATGAAATTCTCCTTTCGTGGACAATTTATTTAACTGCTCTGGTTTCCTTAATTCTGGGCACGAAGGCCTTAAATGCGATAGTGATCCACAGGAATAACAAGCCGCTTTTTTCCTGCGTTCGAATTCTTCTGATCTCCGGGCTTCGTCGCTTTTAGTGCGTTGTCGCCAATTACTTGATTTTGCCCCTTCTTGACTTTTTTCCCCTTCCTTTCCGTTTTTCCGGAACGAGTTCGTTCGTTTAAAAGAAGGTTTGTCGAACGGTTTATTTTGCTGCGGTTTCCTTGGCGTTTTCCTGGCTAATTCGTATTGATTAAAGTTTGAGGCTACGACATACGGATCATTCATCTGTCCCCATTTGTCTACAAAATGTGTTTTTATCTCAGGACTTGCTCTGCGTTTAATCTGATCCGCGATCATCAAATCTTTTAATTTTTCAAAAGTGTCTACTTCCGCCCCTTCCAACCAACCATTAAAGTAAGAGTTTAACTCAAATACTAAATCTTTCCACAAAGAATTGACACCCTTTTGGTGTGTCATGTATTTTACTCTGTAAGCATCTGTGCTTAATCTAAACCTTTCCAGTAAAATCTTTTTGACTACTTCAAAGTCATCCGTATCGTCCCCAGTGTCCCTAATTATCAATTCCGTCATATTAGCGGGTAACACCGAAATTAATTGAGTAACCAATTCCTCATCAGGGATGCCTAATTTAGCCGCTTGTCTTTTGAATACTGTTAAGAACAGGGATACGTCAGATTTTTCCGGGTCAAAAGGAGACAAAACGCTTTTTATGGACGGGATCCTATAATTCTGACTCCCATTACTTGCGTTGGAACGTACACTTGCAGTGTCGTTAGATTGCGTTAGCCTTAGTTTTTCTAACTCATATTCCCTAATCTGAGCCGCCTCAGCTAACCTAGTGGTTTCCTGTCTCTCTAATATTTTTTCTTCAATTTCTTTCTCTTCGCGGATACATTTGATCGTATCTAGTGCAAAATCTGCATCATAGTCAGGACTTTACTTTATTTTTTTAGAATATTTACTACCGTATCATTGGAAGTAATTCCACATTAAGAACAGCGGCCAATGCAATAATTCGCTTTTTCGATATTTTGTTAAACTACTCATTTTGGAGATTCTTAACAAATCAGTTACACAAAGAACACTTTATACAATTCCGGCAATTTTTCTACCCTAATTCGTAATTCCGGACCTTAGACTCTACTAATTTACTGAACTAATTTCTACGCAATACTACTAGTATGCATTAGACAATCATAACATAAAAATACACAAATACAAATACTCAATAAATAAAGTTAAGCAACATTCTTATTTTCAATACACAATAAGAAAACTCTTCATCAAGCATGAGACACTCTTTTCCCCTAGATTTTAGTCTCGTAAAAATTTTTACCAATAGCATTTACAATTTCTATTAAGTAATTACACTAATGTTTTAAAGTTCCGATTTACTTTAACACATTTTACTTCAATTTAGTCTTGATAATTTAACAGCAAGAAGCAAATTTTCTAAGAATTAGTTTTAACTTTCCCGGCAAAACAATCATAATTCTTCCAAGGTATAAGCAACCATACCTTTTCTCAAAAAAATTAAATTACACTTAATCTAATTTTAATTTTTAAGTAACCGACTTCTTGTGCTATAGACAGTAAAACATAAAGAGTTACCCGTTATCCAGCTTATCTCGGTATGGTATTCACTTCTTCCCGTTGTAGCACTCGGATGAGTTAGTTCGGTAACTGGCCACCACTTCCTCCAGTTTTCGATGACTGTTGATTCATTCCAAGCTTCAACACTTCACTTCCGATTTCCAAACTTCACGGGATGCTGGCGTAGATGATGCTCGCGGACTCCGAAGGGTGCCGACCGGGGTGACGCAGTTTCCGCCGCGGGATTGCAGGTGGGTCCGAAGAGGGTTCCTCTGCCAAGATGACGTAGGCTCTTTGGATGCAGACAGGTCCGACACAAGTTCCGCGGGATTGCAGGTGGGTCCGATGATGGGTGATGATCAGACTTATCGTCGCAGGACGGAGTAGCTCCTTAAGGGTTCCAGCAAGGTAACATAGGCTCTACGGTTCTAGCTGGTTCCATCAGTCAATGTAACACAGGCACTCTGGTTCTAGCTGGTTCTATCCCACCGCTGCCACCATATAATTTAGACTGTAACGTATTGGACAGCCAAAGACTCTGGGGAGGAAGGTCCAGAGCCAAGAAATACTCTCTATTTCTAGCACATGCGTGCAAGAGTTTTTATTGAATATTGATCTTGATTAAATAAGATAAAATTATTACATATATAATGACAGTTCAGGTACAGAAGATTACAGTTCTATATAATGCTCACATAACCAAAACAGGCCCACTTCTACGAGTGGCCTAAAAGAATGAAGTTGGTCTTCCGTCGATCGGACTTGAGATCTCAGCGACCCAAGTCTATCTTGTTACCACCAATAAAATCGAGCCCTTGCTCGTCTCTGTCTTCTTCCGAAGATCTCTTCCAAAAATCTCCCGTTCTCTTCCCTCGCACTTCCTTTTAACTCCCTCGTCCTCCTCCTGGGGGAACGGTCCAGAAAAGTCTCTCCAACAAATCACCGTCAATTCTGTAGGTGGAGTCCACCTCAGCGATCCATTATTGGCTCCTTACCTTTTTTGGGCCTGTCCTTTTGTCGCAAGCGGTTTCTCAGGCTGGAGATAAGTTACCCTTTCCATCACGTCCACTGAAGAGCAGACCGCTGGCGCCAGACTGGACTCCAACTCCCTTTGTCGGCGTTTTAACGAGGACTTCCCGCTGAGGCACCTGCTCTGTCCTGTGACCCATGGCGTGGGAAAAAAAGTTACAGCTAATGATCTTGGGGGGATCTTAGGGGATCTTACACTTCTTTTGTTTCTGAGTCGCTTATAGGCCGATCGTTCTGTTTATTCCTCCACAGCTGCTTTTCTATACTCTCGAACCCAAAGGGTACATAAGGTAGCTATTGAAATACTGCTATTGAAAATAATAAATATTGTTACTACTGCTATTGAAATTCGCAGTAATCTGTTTAACTGAGGAGTCGGCTTTCACAGTATAACATTCAATTTAAAAAAATTGTAAATTTACATTTACAATTTTTTTAATTGCATTTACATTTAACTTTCATGACTTTATTGAGTACTTTAGTCTCAACTTTGATGTAAGTACAGTCGGATCTCTATTTAGCGAAGTCGCTAAATCCCGAAAAAAAGTTCGTTATATGGAAAATTCGCTAAATAGAGATTCACCTTTTAAAATATTTTAAACTGCACAAAACAGATATTAAACTCATAAACATTAAATATTATCAAAAAAAAGGAATTAATCACAGCTTTATTTTGTAAATTAATATCTATTTGTTTTATATATCTTACCCATCCAAAAGAAATCTGCAAGGAAAACAAGAATAAAACAAAACATTATCTGGGAATACACTGTATTTTCAATTTAAAAAAAATAATTTTATATTAAAATTAATGAATTTTAATGACATTATCGCATTACAACAAGTAATTTTAAGCATACATTACCACATGTGTCCTTAAATTTAATTACTAATAAGTCTATTAATTTTGTCTGGGTTTGTTTGAAAGAGTATTTTCTCTCATAATACGTCTCGAATCTTTGCAATGTACCAAAAGCCCTTCAGGCGTATTTTCTTCAAACTGTAATCAGCGTCGGGTTGTTTCAAATGATTTTAGCATTTCATCATACGAAGGTTTATTGATTTCTGCATCATAATCATTTCCATCTACATCATCTTCGTGGCAATTTATTGCTATATTGTTTTTATTTTTCACACTGTCCAAAATATCCAATTCAGTTAGTGTTTCCGAGGTTTCAGCTTCAGAATCAAGTGAAAGAAAATCATCAATCAGCACATCATCGTTTTTCTTTGATGCTCAAGCACTTTCGCTTTGACATTTTCCAGCTACAAGAACCGAAATTACCAGCACGACTCTGATCAACAATCTAGAAAACGGGAGACTAGTTCAAGGACACGGGACAGCTCCATTGAGGGTGAAAGGAGGATATTGAAAGTTTTTCTAGTGAAGTGGACAGTGTGGGGAGTGGATAAAGGTTGCACTTCCTGGATGAAATGCAAAGAATGACAGCGATTTTACTGCTCTCGGCGAGTTAGGCGACTGGTGAAGCCAGTTCAAGGTCATTGACCAGCATAAAATGTGTTAAAAGAAAGAATAAGTTTGAAATTTTCAGAAATATTTTGAGAAATAGGAAGAAAAAAATATTGGATCACAAGAAAAAGTTCGTTAAATAGAGAACGCACTTCGCTATTTGGAGTTTATTTTACGAAGAAATTCGCAAAATGTTCTTGGTTTCAAGGAAAAGTTCGCAAAATAGAGAAATTCGCAAAATAGAGGTTCGTTGAATAGAGGTCAGACTGTATGTCGAAGTTCGTGTTATTTCGATATCCTTTTATGAATTTGTAAACTTGATTTAGAAACGACGGCGAAATAGTATTATGAAAACGCTAGCGATAAAATTAATAATGCTTTTTTAACATCATCATGATGCAATGCTTGATGCGACGGACTAGAGGTTCTAATTTCCATTTATTATACATGTTTTCACTGGAAACAGAGCAAGAAGGTTGGATCTTATTTAATAATACTTATAAGCAGCATTTATAACAGCAGTGGAATACTTCTAAAGTAGCATATATTCGATAATGCTTATTTGTATACAAGTTATACTATAAAAATATCTCCTAAATAAAACTATCTGAATTCTGCACTACAATGCCATTTCATGGCCCAGCTAAGGCCGGGGTGGCCTAGTGGTAAGGTGTTGGCCTCGGAGACTGAGCAAAAGAGATTAAACTTGGATATTTGTTTCGTTAAAGCCATATCACACGAGCAAAAATTTGCCAACCCAACCATCAACCCAAACGTACGTTCAACTCAAAACTTGAGAAGTGAGTCTAGGGGTCTATTCTGGTACCCCCGGTTGGGTTCCGTTGTTAACGTGCGGAACCCAACCCAACTCCCAACCCAACCGGGGGTACCAGAATAGACTCCTCTATCTGCCGTCTGATATGGAAGTTGGGGTTCAGGAAAATACACTCAACCCTGTCGATTTCTCGCGACAGAGTTGACCCAACCTTGTATCTGAACCAATCAGATGAATTGTTGACTGCTTTCGTCATAACACACAACGTCATACTCAAAGATGGCGGCTCCCATGAAGTGGTCGTTCCCCAGCTGATATGCATTGCCTCATATTTCTGTCCATCCTCTTGATTAACCTTCCAGCGGGCGCGCGTTTTCAAAAGATACTTGCATTGTGCATCGTATTACATATTTACATCGTTCTTTTATAAATTTAAATGCAATTTTTATTTATAAAATCTTTGTTTACTATTAAGCACATAAATAAAGATAACATAAATAAAAGTTGTATTTATTTTTGCAAAACAGCACGATATATTTATGTGATACGATGCACGATATGTCGTAAAATTTGTGCCCGCTGGAAGGTTAATAACTTCTGTAGAATCAAAATAAGCGACAACAATAAACAACCACGAATAAGATTTTCGCCAAATATAAGGATAGAGTTATATTTCTGACGGTCGGAAAATAAAAACTGCTACCAACTCCTTACCCAGCGCTGGCAACCCTAGTTCAGTTGAAATTCGGATCAGAGTTGGAGATACAGTTGAGTTGGCGGTTGCGTTCACCGTATAATAAGCGCTTTATTTAACACTGATCGACACTGATTTAACACTGTGAGCCTACCTTCGTATTTTCGAGTAACCTTGTGCAGCAATACTGTAAAAACAGTTTTGTCCAACACATCTTTTTTTTGCCTATAACTAGGATTGCCATACGTCCTATTTCAAGCTCACGCTCGGACTAGTGTCCGGATTTACGCTAGTGAATGCGGCGAAAGAGGAATGTGGTTGTAATATTGAAAATGTGACTTATTCGAAAAATCTGACGTCATTATGCCAAAATTCATTGTTTACATCCATTGTTCATGAGAAAGCGGATGAGCCTCCTTACCCAGGCCCCAGTTCAAACTGGAAATTAAAAGTTTTGGCAGTTTCGTTTTGATTCTATACTTCATAGCTATAATTTTGAATTGCCCAACATTAATATAAATTGTATATTCTTTGAATTCTGATGTCTTAAAGTTTTTTTCACTTCCTCAAACTCTATGCTAGTGTTATGAAAGAGGATCAAAGGCGGTTTGTCCGAATTTCAACTAAAAAATCTAAGGTGATCCTACCTATATCCTCTGGAGGGGGAGGGAAATTCGAACAATCGATTTTTCTCGTTTAAATAAAAGGCTATTAATCTCAGAGGAAAACTTGAAATCGGAAAGTCTGTCTGTCGAAAGGCAGTTGAAGTCTCTTATGGAGAGTTCGCCTTTCTTCATCGGATCTCACCGCTCGTCAGGGTTGCCATATCAAAATAAGTCCAAACCTTCTTAAAAATAAGGCCAAAATTGACAAGTTGATTGAAAACCTCATTTGATATTAGAAAAGCGGCTATCCTTCATGAAAACGAATCCCACTTGATAGGCATATGCTAAATGCTCTTTTATTAAACTAAAATTTAAGTGAAAGAAATTTAAAACATCCTTGCTCTATTCAGGAGCTATTTCGTTTGACAGCTCATTAAATATCATTTGAAATGTGTCATATCAAAAATTTATTAAAAAACAATGGAATAAGTAATTAAAAATTATTCTAAAAGTCATTAACTAAAATAAAGCCAAAAAAGGCCAAAAATGAATTTAAGGCCAAATCAAAATTCCTAAGGCCAAGGGCTTTGAAAAATGGCCAAATTTCCGTAATTTGGCCTTAAAAAGGCCTATATGGCAACCCTGTCGCTCGTCTCCTTCCGACTCCGAGTGACATAGAGCCGTTACAGTATGAGAGCAGCTGCGCCATCTGTTGGTGACGGGCTCAAATCCCACATTAATTAGCTAAACGGTGTTGTATGTCAGACGCCATGCGACCATCGATTACACTTTCTGAAGTGCTATCTTTCCAGGGTAAAATGACCAGAATTCTCAAATTAGACGGGGCAGTCCAACTTTTAAAATCTTTGTGTTTGATTGAAAAAACGAATTTGAATAAAAGAATCACAATTCTAGTTTTTCTATACTTTTAATGTGCACTTTCCAGTGCACATTAAAAAAAGTTTAACCCTCTGGGGATGAACAAATTAAAATAAGTATGAAAATTTAAAAGAAAATGACTGCTAAAAAGTATCTTCATATTGAAGTCACTTGATAGGAAAACATAAAACATTTACTTAATATTCAAAAATTAGTTTCTGAAGAATACCAATGCCATATGGTAATTGCTTTGAATATTATTAAATTCGATGCATAGGCTTGTGCTATAAAATAGAGCTAATAGTTTGGTGACCAGAGACCCCGTTTTCAATTTACTGCATCGGTTTCCTTCAGTACCGAGGGGGAACAAGAGTTTGTGGATGAGAAGTCGCCGGCTAAGTAAGCGGGTTCTCGTTTCCCTGGTGGATAGAGTAATCGTGTGGCTTGAGTTATCCCTCACCGATAATATACACCTCCTTCATGAGGACCAGTGATGGCAGTTAGGACTCGGACCTCGGTGTCTTAACTGTTGCAGTGATAGTTCTTGAAAGGACCCCGGATGTTAATACAGGGCCTTGATTTCCTCTCTTCGAGATTACTATTCCGGTTTGCCACCCCAATACACCTACAGCGTCTCAGGTTGAGTTTACGAAAATATGGTCACTTAAAGTGGACACCCTCAGTTGGGGGTATTAAGGATCTATAAACAAGATTGCGAAGTTGTTGAAAAGTGGACACCCTCAGTTGAGAGTATTAAGGATCTATAAACTAGATTGCGAAGTTGTTGAAAAGTGGACACCCTCAGTTGGGAGTATTAAGGATCTAT
>BGPR01007104.1:23509-55225 GCA_013235015.1 Araneus ventricosus | reverse complement strand
CGAAGTTGTTGAAAAGTGGACACCCTCAGTTGGGAGTATTAAGGATCTATGAACTAGATTGCGAAGTTGGTTAACTTTCAGTCTACGGTGCCCAGTTACTTCGTTCCTCTTAGGATCGCCAACTCTCTGCCGCCAAGAATGGAGAGGAGAGGATATTTATTTTGATTGCGCAATGATGATTTTAACGAGTGAGATGTGCGCATGCGCGGAAATTAATCTGTTCATCGGTGTTTTGCGCATGGCGCGATATTACGATTCGTTTTGATTGGTTTGTTCCGTTGTTCCATTTGATTTGATTGGGCGATTCAATCGAATTTGTTTTGTCGGTTTGATTTTCGTCTGATTTTATCATTTCGTTACGTGCGCTTCGTACAACTGTTGTTGATTATGGCATTGGTTCCATTTCGAAATGTGTGGATCAGGGATTGACAGCAAGCGGATATCAGTGTCCTAAGTGTAAACAGCAATTGGGCAATTAAAATAGGTATGTGAAGTTTTAACTACACTTTTCTCGTTTTCGAACATTTTCAGTCACTTTTAGGTTCAGAATTGTGTATATTATTCTACGTTTCCGCTTCTCAATGAATAAGCGAAGCTACTAGTGTCCCACTTTGCAGAAAGCAAAGCCGCTGATGTTTTTTTAAGTTAAAAAAAATGCCCGGTACGCGTTTGAAATGCCGAAGGCATTGCGTGCTCAATCGCTCCTTTTCAAATGAAGCATGAAAAGCAGCAATGAAAAGGGCACTGCGCATCTCAAACAGTGTTTGGCGCCAGCAAATCAAATTGCGCCAAGATAAATTGGCGAGAAGCAAGTGGGCACCGTAAACTGAAAGTCTACCGCGAAGTTGTTGAAAAGTGGACACCCTCAGTTGGGAGTATTAAGGATCTATGAACTAGATTGCGAAGTTGTTGAAAAGTGGACACCCTCAGTTGGGAGTATTAAGGATCTATGAACTAGATTGCGAAGTTGTTGAAAAGTGGACACCCTCAGTTGGGAGTATTGAGGATCTATAAACTAGATTGTGAAGTTGTTGAAAAGTGGAATTTGATATGTAAACGACAATCAAAATCCACGGCGTCATGCCAAGGAGAATTTCCGATAACTATCTTTTAACATCACATCGCTGCTTTTTTCCCCTGTAAATTAAAAACATGTGTGACGTTTTTATTTGTTTTCAAACTACGAAAAGAGTTAAAATTCAGTTTATCATTTGCATTTTTTTTCAAAAACACAAAGATATGAATTCAAAAACATTCAGTTATTAACTTTGCAGTTATAATATACGTTAGCAGTAATAGTCTTAATTCAATCTGTAATTTGCACAGACGGTTTCTAATCTATTCGTTTCTACGAGTTTCCATATGCAATGCATTCCACGTGGCAGAAAATGGGATAAATATTTTGATTAGAAATTGAATAATCCTGGCAATAATAATACATACGATAGTAAGTTTTTTAAGTATTAAAAAATTGTAATTAATTAACTCTTTTTTAAGTTTATACCTAATCATAATGTCAATAAAGTATCAATTTACGTAAAAAAAATCACATCAATGAAAAGTTTGGTGTCTATCAACTATTTCAGTTCGAACTAAACTGCTTTATAAAACAGACATTTTTTATCCAAACAAGTACGATTTTAAGTTTATTATACGATTTTGACAAATACTGACACATTATATGGATAAACACATGCAACAAAGCAAATAAATAGAATAATACTCTTAAAATATTTGATAAGAATATTGTTTTTAAAAAGGTAAAAATTTTAATTAAATTAGAAAAGAATGTATCACATCACGCATTACAGATAAATGATGAGTAACCGAAAAATAATTTCAAATTATATGCAATAACTAATATAAATCTAATTAACAGATACACTGCAAGATCTGAAAACATTAAATTATAAATTTAAAAAAATATACTCTTTTTTTACAGATTCGAAGATCTCCGAACATCGAATTTTGTGGAGAATGAACAAACCAAGATATTGCGAATAAGAAATAGGGAAACACTGTAGTTTTGCACACAACGTTCAAATGAGTGATGAATAAGGAAAAAAAACACATATTAATTACATTCAAAAACACATCTAAATAAAATTAACAGGAGCATAGTAAAATAAGAAAAATATAAATTCTATAATAAAAAACATGCCAAAATAGCTGCGAAAAGACATGTATAATGCATTTTCAAAATTATCAGTGTACATATTTTCATGCGCAGTCCAAATGTTCAAAAAATGCAAAAAAACTATGCTTTATTATGAGACAATTTAACTAATTAAAAATTAAGAAATCATATCGCAAGAAAACCACAAAAAGAGAAATGTTTTTCAGCTTTCAAATACACAAAACAATTATTTCAGAATATACATACCATTACAGCTTTAAAAAGCAATATGCAAGCCATTTACGAGAATTAAACACCTTACTTATATCTAAATCGTTTGTTGCAGCAGATTTCACGCAAGACTTGAATTACAGAAGAAGAATTATTTTTTTCTAATTCCTTCCATTCCTCTGAAGCAAAGACTGCGGAATCGTACTCTGAAATGAAATCGAGAACAGCTGTCTTCAGGTCTCCGTCTTGGTGCATATCCGCAAGAACCAAAGCCTCGCACACGTTGGAAATGGAAAGGTTGGTTTTCAAGAAAGAGACGCATTTCTTTTTCAAACTCGCCACTTCGTACTTGTCGGCCGCATAATACAGCTTTTTCACATTTTGCCACTGGTAATCGTGTATGGAATCTGTATACATATAGAGAACTAGCCTACGAACGGTTTCCACATCAAAATCTTCAATGACGACAGCATTGTTGATCGCTTCTTTCATGTCTTTCGTGAACATCGCCTTGAAGACGGGTGATCTAGCACTGAGAATGTACTTGTGGGCTCGGATGACTTCGGAACCAATGTGAAGACTCACATCGAAAAGAGTTCCATCGTCAAGACTGCTTTTCAAATCAATCTGTAACTCTGTAACAGAAGCAGAATCATTTTTTTCTTTAAACGATCGAAGGATCGGAAGATCGTCAGACTCTTGCAGAAAAGGTGTAACGTCTTCATAACAACTAATAAAATCTGTTTGGTCTGCCAATGTTCCTAATGATATGGCAAAATTACATTTTAAAGATAACATATCTTCTGGTAAAAACAGGTTTTTACATGCGAGGAATTCGCTCTTTTTGAAAAATGCAGGAAACACCCTAGTGTGCTGGCTATCTTTCTTCTCAAAAACAAATTCGTCACTGACTTCCTTTACAGCTTTCCCCTCCACGTCCAATACGGACACCTTGAGAATGTAATAGCACCTTCCGCCACCTGTTCGTGAAACTTCAATGTAGAACTGTTCATCAATATTGACTCCATCCAGAGATTTGAGGGTCAGTTTTATGTCTCCATAACGCTCAGATTTCTCGACGGATTTCTCTGAATTTAATTGACAGTTGCTGAAATCTTTTAAGGACCACAAAAAGTATTTACGCTTCACTCCGATTTGGGAGCAAATAAAAACCTTTCCTCTCTCAAAATCGGTCGGATGTCGGAATCGAACAGTTAGAGTATCTTCTGGAAGAAAAGAATTTCGCCTCTTTCCGAAAATTACATTCTTGGGCACTCGCAAGTAAACATATTGGCCACCTGAAATTGATTCCTCTGTTGATCCATCACATGTTAGAAATGAAATTTCCCTTGTTAGATTAATTTGGTTAGACGTGAAACCCTGAAGTCTACATTCTACATCTACAGATCCGGGGCATAACAAAAACCAATACCGGTTTCCAGAAATACTGTATTCAGGTGATGCAATTTTTTCGCAGCAAAAACTGAAATTTTTAATTTTCCAGTAAACATTTAAGCATTCTTCTTCAGAAAAGCTTGCATTCTTCGCCATCTTTGATATCTCTGATCCACCTACAAAAAGTAGGTATTTCAAACTTTCTGAAAGGAAAAACGTTCACGCTATTTCCGTTTGACTGCGAAACCAAATAACTTCTGAAAAACGAGCAGCGTTTCATTATCTGCCTTTGTAATACTGATAATAACCAGACATAACAGCAAGCCCCGAGCCCAGGGTCAAATACTGATGATAACCGAAGGAATGCTGATAAACAATTTTCAATCATTTACTGATAAAATATTAGTTTTGTGTCTTCTTGAATTGTTCATATCTTTATCCAACGCCAGGGTGTTTTTACGTAATTTTAAAGAAAGAATTGCGGAAAGAATTTACGTAAAGGATATCTTTCAAATGATTTATGTCAGTGAAATGTATTTACAGATAAAGAGATATGTTTAGCTCTCTTTCGGCAACAAAGATGATTTTATACTTCTCACTTGTTATTCTTTTCCTAAAGTTTGCAGAAAATACATTTTTTAAAAAAATCTAGCGGAGTTCGATCGAAAGCCCTGCCATACTTCGAAAATAAGAGCCAGTCTTGTATCAATTTATGCTGCAAAACACGCACACTGTAAAAAAAAATACTGTAAATTTACAGTAAAAAGTACTTGCAATCAGGGTGCCAGTACTTTATACCGTAAAATTCAATTTTTACTGTAAAATTTTACAGTAGAAAAAAAATTAAAGTGTACTGTAAATTTTACAGTAATATTAACCGTTTACAGTAAATTTTATCACAAATTCTAAGGTAATATGTATTGCTATTTTTACAGGAACTTTTACTACAATTATAGGTTTCTACTGCATAGCATACAGCGCTTTTAAGTGTAAATTTTACATTAATATATACTTAACCACAGTCTACTTTACAGTAACATTTATTGAAACACAGTAAATTTTACTGTAAAATTCACTGAAACGCAGTAAATTTTACAGTAACATTTACTGAAATCCAGTAAATTTTACAGTAACATTTACTGAAATCCAGTAAATTTTACAGTAACATTTACTGAAATCCAGTAAATATTACAGTAACATTTACTGAAACAGGGTGGCTACAGAAACTGAAAAAAATTTCCCTGACTAAACTTACAACATTTCCCTGATTTACGGCTACCGATTATATTAGTTTCCTGGATTTTTCCCTTCTCAGAATCACTGTATGTGTACAATATACATTATTAAACACTTTTACCAATTATTTAATATGAAAAAATCAAATGTTTTTATTAAATTTAATTTAAAAAAATGGAATGTACATCCTAGAAAAAATATATTAAAACAGAATATTACATTTCTTGTATGTAAAAAATACTGGAAATTTTAACAAAATACTTTGCTTCTAAAACTGCTTAAGAATTCCAAGAAACATTAAAACTACTCTTTGCAACACAAGTTAAATTATGCTAACAGTACAGGTTATTATGATCTTTGCTCAAAACTTTAAAACAGTTCAATAACTAATTAGCGCTCTTTGCATGGGTACCAGAATAACATGTTGCAGCATAAATATAAAAATAGTATAATCATACGTACCCAATATATATTTTAGCAAAGATTTAAACAAGAGTAACTGCCAAAATATTACTTCAAATCTTTATTCTTTAACAAATCATAGATTAATTGCTCTAATCAAAAACTTATGCTTTTATAAATGAATATAAGTTTTTTTAAATTTCATTTATTGTTACAAATAATGCTACACATAAGATACTAATTTGTAGGTAATAACTCAAGAAACAAATAACTATTAATTTCCCTCATTTTTCCAGATCGATAAAATTCCCTGACTTCCCTCATAGTAAATTTTACATAGTAATATGCAATTTTTAAAAGAGCTTTAGGTTGGGATAACTTTTGTAGTAACTCTGACTTAAAGCTAATGATTTCTTTCACCATAAAGTTGTCACCCCTTTTCGTGTCAGCGCTCAGTTTATTTAAATAAACTTTCCAAGTAATGCTCAAATACTACAGATATTTTTAGCAACAAAATAATAAATCAAAATGTAACAAAAAACATTTTATTTTTCTATTTACAAATAGTAATATGACAAAATTAGTAATAGTACAAAATAATGCAAATTAAAAAAAACAATGACACAGGTACAAAATACAATAATAGCAGCGGACTTATACTACAATAATAGCGGAATTTATACTACAATACCGTGATAGTTAAAGAAGATATAGTTAAAATAGACAATGATACAGTTATAAAAATGTACATTCAAGACACAAAAATTGTAAATCTACATCACAATTTGCAGTCTAAATACAATAATAGCAGCACAAGTACAGAAAAATATAGGAATTTTCAATAAAAAATTAGAAACAATTTTTTAACTGTGATAACTATAAATTTTAATAAATATTTGTATTTTCTTATTTAAAATATATATTACCAAAGGATCTTGCTAAACACCAATCACTTTACCAGGTGGAGATTTATTTTTTAAAAGCTTTTATTTTATTCTGATTATGTTAAATCTATTTTTCAAAGGCTCTTTTTCCAGGGAAAATAAAAGAGCTATCAATTGAGTATCTTAACCCAAATTCAAACTAAAGCTTAAATTTTATACTACAACACTAAAGAATTAAATATCCATAAAAATGGACAAACATTTTAAATATTATTAAACTTTAAGAAACTGTCAATTTGGCAACAGTTTTTTTCACCTAGATGCAATTTTCAGATTATTAAAAAGTGTTATTTTACATGAAAAATCAGTTTGAAAACATTCTTTTTGGAAAGAAATTCATGGACTGTTTGACTAATGGTAGAAATTTTTAAATATAATTTTAGTATTTATTTTTAATATTAAAATAACACACACAAAAAAGATTTTTTAATATCCCATTTTTAAACTTCTGTGGTTATTAAGAAACAAAATTATTGTTATTGTTCTTTGTAATTCCCTTTACCATTTTGTTTTTCATTTTATACTGAAGGGAAAAGTTGAAAAAGAGATTTTAATACATTTTAGATTAGTTCTATTTGAAATTATAGGACCACTGCTATCACTGTTCATTACATTTTACACTGTACTACATTAACATTTTTTCAATAGAGGCCTTCTTCCCTTTATTCTGGGTTGCTTCAGATCCTCGGCTCATATTAATTCTCACAAACCACCTAGAAATATAATAATGTACGATTTATTAAATTATTTTATCTCTACAGCAGTTGAGGAATCCAGAAAATAACACAGTTAGAAATCAAGCAAACATATTGTGGCTGTACTGTCAAAAGAGACCAAGTCACTTTGTATTACTGTAGGTAAAATACATTTTAAAGTTTGGTCATGGGTAAAATCTATATTTTATTCCCATTTTAACATTAAAAGGCTACAATTAGCTTTGTATATTGACTTGGGCTATTTTTCCAGTAAAATGTGATAGAATATCAACTCTTGAATACAATGCTGAAATACTAAAAGGCAGAAAAAGAAACAAGCCCAGAAATTAATTTAAAAAATATATATGAAAAACTTGCTTTGCTTAGTTCTTAAAACTGTAATAAAATTGAGCATTGCAAGAAATTATCAAAGCAACACTTAATTGGCAGATAGAATATGCCTCACTTTTGGAATATTTTATAATAAATTGAAAAAAATAATTAGAGGTTGAAATAGTGATTTTCCCCCGTTAATATGTGCGAAAATGTTACACACATACTTCAAAGTCAAGAGTAATAGAAAGTCACTAATGCTTTTAAAACAGCAAAGTAATTTTTAGCATTATATTAACTAATAAATAATGCATTAGCACTTATTTTCAGGGATATCATCTTCCTTCGTGCACAATTTTCAATTTTGCATGTAAAAGAATCCTTTATTTTCTGCATATTCATGCACAAAAACGTACATCCATTCAAACAATAAATGCAAGCGCGCGTTAATTCGCTTTACTGTCCTCCAGCTTAAACATTATTCTCGATCTTAGAAACAGTTTATGCCGAAGAAGCCATCCATAACTTATTAATAGGGTTGCGATAATTACCAAGCATTGATACGGGACGTTCTAGTGCAAAATAAATAAAAAATAAAAAAAGTGAGTAGGTAATAGCTAATTTTACTCTGATAAAAAAATTATAAAGTTTAAACAATCTAATAAAATGAAAACGTAGAATAATAAAAAAGATGCCAGGCTGATCTTTTTTGGCCTAGTCATATTTTAAAGTTGATTTTAATTTCTCAATTATATCACTTTCCTCTTTCATACAGTCATGAAAACCAGCGGGAGTGACTTCCCCGAAACTTTCTCGCATACGACCAGTAATGTGGGGTGGGTAAACACCAGTTGGTAGATAAATATTTTTGGGGTATTTACCCAAGGCCTGGTTATTTTGAAAAAAAAAATTATGAATGGTGATTTACAATGAAACATATAAAATTTATAAATTCCCAAAAACTTAATATTTTTCAAAAAAATTGCGTATGTGCGCAATTTGCACGCGCGCTGAAGTACACCAACTTTATTTAAAGTTTTTGAGTACGAAATCTTACTCTAGATATCGCACAACATTTCCCTACACCTCTGGTTAATCACAGGAATCCATCTGGAGAATGTCAAAACAAAGTTTCGTTTTGGGGATTGCCATAATTTCCGAAGCGAGTGTTTGCGGCTCGCTACAATTTCCGCCAAGGTCAAACGCCAACCATACTCACTTGAGTAAAATAAGCGAAACGCTCGCCAACTGTTACGAATAATCACACTTACTCCCTGGTTTGTTTTATTATCTGTATGTTAACCGTAACTGTATGTAGTTTACTTGTGCAGTTTGGCAACGCTTGTTTTAAGCGTCGCTAGTTGTCAGTTGTACACATAGATGTAAGTGCACTGTCATGTGTGTGATTCAGTTAATTTTATCTTAATTAAACTTCTAACTAATTGTCATCGGCCTCTGATATCATTTTATCTTTACAGCAGAGCGTGGTTCTGATATTGAACACGCTAGAAGTGAAGCATTTGTACTGTTTGAACTGAATCACGTGTAATCGAAATTTGAAATGGCAGCACGTGACGATAACACTAAGTACTGTGTTGAACCGTTTAACGGTAAGAACTTTGTTTTATACAAGCGTCGCGTTGAAGCTGTTTTTGCAGCAAAGGAGCTTGAAAAATATTTAAAAACCGAAGCTGATGAAACGAAAGCTGCTGAAATCAAAGATGCGAAAAAGGCTTATGCGTTACTGCTAACCCTTCTGGATGATACAATATTAGCAACTATGGCGACAGAATCTTCTGCTTGTCAGATATGGACTAGTTTAAAACAGAAATATTTAAAGGTTAGTGCTGTGAGTCAAATATTAGTTCGCAAGAAACTTGCAACTTTGAAGAAACGCCGAGATTGTAGTATGCAGCAACTCATTAATGAACTGTTAGCCATTGTGAATGAATTACGACTCTCGGGTGCAGAAGTAAAAGATATGGATGTAGTTATTTACTTGTTGATGTCATTACCTGCGGATTACGATGTTATTAAATCAACGATTGAAAATCAGCCGAATGAAACCCTCACGTTGGACTTTGTTATGCAAAGACTTTTGAATGCTGAAGAATTGAAAGGTGAGAAAAACCCTGACAATATTCGTGCTTCTGTCTCGAGTGACAACGTAGCTTTTAGTGCTGATAAGCGTGATATTATATGCCACAAATGTAAAAACAAAGGGCATGTTGCCAAGTTTTGCAAAAGAAAACTTGTTTGTTTTGGTTGTGGACGCCCAGGGCATTACAAGAAGGACTGTAGATTTAAACCTAAATCAGATTTCAAAGAATCGGCTGCTGTAACATTCATGGTTGGTGAGCCTGTTGAGAATTTCATTCTGGATTCTGGAGCATCCACACACATGTGTAATAAAGGTGAGTGGTTTGAAGAAATTAAACCGTTTGGTGGAACTGTTGCATGTGCTTCGAAAAATGATGTTTTAAAAGTAGAAGGTATTGGCACAGTACCTGGAACATCAAATGGCAGAAAAGTAATTCTAACAGATGTGTTGTATGTGCCTGAGTTGAATGGTCAATTAATATCTGTTAAGAACATTCAAAAGACTGGCTACAGTGTGATTTTTAAAAATGATGTAGCTTTTATTGAGAAGAGCAGGGAAAAGTTTGAATTTGCTCGACTTAATGAGAAAGGACAGTATGTGAGTCAATTTGAACCCACTAAAGCTTCAACATGCTTTGTAAATCATAGTGCAGAATTATGGCACAGGCGCATGGGGCACTCATCTAACAAAGTATTAAAAGAAATGGGTTTGCCAGTTTCTGAGTCACCGTCAAGTTTTTGTGAAGAGTGTGTTATAGCAAAACAATCCAATACTCCAATGAGCAAAGGTCCTAGAAGCAGAGAGGATCTGCCAATGAGAATGGTTCACACTGACATCTGTGGTCCCATTGATCCACCCACCAGGGAGGGTAAGAAGTATTTTGTTACTGTCGTAGATGACTTCTCTAGATTTTGTGAAGTGCACCTCTTAAAGCACAAAAGTGACATTCTTGAAGTATTTAAATTGTTCATAAAGCAGAATCCTGATCTATACAAAATCCGGTGTGATAATGCCAAGGAATATGTGTCTGGTGAACTAGCCCGTTACTGTAAGAAAAGTGGTGTCATGATAGATCCTGCTCCGCCATACTCACCTCCTTTGAACGGTGTTGCTGAGAGAGCTAACAGATATCTTCTAGAGAAGGCTCGAGCTCTAATATATGAAGCAAAGCTTCCTAAATCGTATTGGGGCTATGCTGTACAGACAGCTGCATACCTAAAGAATCGAATTCCAAATCAAACTGTTGGAAATCTACCTTTTGAGCTCAAACATGGTAAGCCACCTGATTTGAACATTATCAAGGTTTTTGGGTGTGATGCATACATGAGAGTTCCTGATAATTTAAGAAAGAAGTTGGATCCAAAATCCAAAAAGATGATCTTTATTGGATACTCCACTATGGGTTATCGTTTATTGGACCCAGTCACAAAACGTGTTGTGGTATCTCGAAATGTACAATTCAATGAAGAGAAAAAGAAGCGTATTTCAATTCAAGATGGTTTTTCTATAGAAGATAAAGATCTTGCTAAAGAAGTTATCCCTGATCCGAGTGATGCAGAATCTAAAAGTCTTGAAGAAAGTTATGAAGAAAATACTAGACAAAGAAGAAATGTAAAATTACCTGCCAAGTTAAATGATTATTTTGTGTATGAAGCTAATGTGACAACTCTTGACTCTGTATCATTTGAGGATATAGAAACATTGCCGGAAGAAGAGCAAATCCTATGGAGGAAAGCCATGAATGAGGAAATGGAGTCGCTTAATAAAAATGAAGTGTGGAAGCTAGTTGAATTGCCAAAGGATGAAAAGCCCATGTCCTGTAAATGGGTGTTGCGCATCAAACGAAACAATGTATACAAAGCTAGGCTGGTTGCTCGTGGCTTTGAACAGAAGCCAGGCATTGATTATTGTGAGACTTCTGCTCCTGTAATTAGTATGTCATCACTTCGACTTGTGTTGGCAATCATTATTCAAAAGAATCTTGAAATCCATGCATTAGATGTAAAGACTGCATTTCTGAATGGTGATCTCCAAGAAACAATCTACATGGAACAACCAATGGGTTACAATGACAACAGTGGTCGTGTATGCAAGCTTCTTAAAAGTCTTTATGGACTTAAGCAAGCACCCAGACAGTGGTTCAAGCGATTCACTGATTTCATAATTCACTTAAACTTCCAACAGCTCAATTGTGAAGCATGTATTTTTGTTAGAAGATCTAAACAGAGTGAAATATTTATTGTGCTGTATGTAGATGACCTGCTCATTGCTGGTTCTGATGATTCAGAGGTAGGAGTTGTGATTCAATTACTAAGAAATGAATTCGAGATGTCCAAGGCTGAAGTTGCAAATGAATTTCTTGGAATAAGTTTTGAATATTCCCACAACAAACTTTCTTTAGGCCAAAAGGCTTATGTTGAGAAAGTTTTAAATAAATTCAGAATGGTAGATTGTAAGCCATCTGGTACTCCTCTAGTGCCTAAGTCAACTTCATCAGATTTTGTGAATGGTGAAAGATTTCATGGACCCTATCGTGAACTTGTAGGTGCTTTGCTGTACCTATCTATGACAACTCGCCCTGACATTTTGTACTCTGTGAACTGTCTGAGTCAGATTCAAGAGCAACCCACTGATAGTGCTTGGGCTGGTCTGAAGAGAATTCTTCGATATTTAAAAGGGACATCTGAACTCCAATTATTATTTTGTAAATCTGATAGTGATAATATTATGATTAATGTTTATGTTGATGCTGATTGGGGGGCAGATACATATGATAGAAAATCTATTTCTGGGTACATCATTTTCTTTAATGATTGTCCTGTAATATGGTCTGTCAAAAGGCAAACATCTATTGCATTGTCCTCTACTGAGGCAGAAATTTTGGCTTTAGCAAAAGCTATTCAGGATCTAATTGTACTTTACAATGTAACTAAAGAAATTTTAGGGGTTGATAACATTAATGTTTCAGTTTATGAAGATAATCAGTCTGCAATTAAAGCAATACTGAATGAAAATAATTGTGCTAGACTGAAACATTTGGATATTAAATTGAAATATGTTAGGGATATTGTAAAATTGTATAATATAGATCTTGTATATGTTTCTACTGAAAATCAATTAGCTGATCTGTTTACAAAATGTTTACCTAAACCCAGATTATGTTATTTAAGAGATAAATGTAAATTAATGTGTGATTAAGGGAGGGTGTTAAGAATAATCACACTTACTCCCTGGTTTGTTTTATTATCTGTATGTTAACCGTAACTGTATGTAGTTTACTTGTGCAGTTTGGCAACGCTTGTTTTAAGCGTCGCTAGTTGTCAGTTGTACACATAGATGTAAGTGCACTGTCATGTGTGTGATTCAGTTAATTTTATCTTAATTAAACTTCTAACTAATTGTCATCGGCCTCTGATATCATTTTATCTTTACACCAACACACTGTCGTAATGTGCATTTTGAACTAAATATGCAATTATAACACCTGTTTTTTAACCGATTGAGATGGCACAGATCTATAATTAATGTTAGCATCCGCGATATCAAGTTTTATTTATCTAAGCCAAAGGGCTTATGAGATACAAGTATGCGATTATACAGAACGACAGACAGTCAACCCGTTGACGGATTTGGCTCAAACTTTTATACGGACCTACATTCATGACGATAAAACTGTGTACTAATTTTTATCCATCTAGCTATTCAAGTTTTTGAGTTATAGTGTTCACATGACTTCGAACATACAGACAGACTTCTCGTTGACGGATTTTGTATAAAATTTGAGAGAAACCTACAAATTATGTACAGAAACCACATACCAAATTGCATCCCCGTGGCTCTAATAGTTTTCGAGTTATCGTGTTCACAGACAGACAGACATAATTCAGAACTTGTGTTTTTCGGACTCAGGGAGGTCTAAAACGTGGAGATTCGTCACAATCTCGAGTTCGAATTTTTTGACGATTACAATACTTTATCTTTGTACACTTCGTATACGAGAAAGTAAAAAGTTATTCGATTATTTCTGTTATTTTTGGGAATAAATATAACTTTTTGTAGTATCTTATAAAACGCACTATTAGGCATAATTGCAGAAAAAAGGAGCTGAAGAAATTTAATAATTACACAACTTTTACACCTTTCATTACTAATAAGGTGAAAACAAATGCCAAATAAGTATTCGGACAGTGAGAGAAATTGAAGTCTTTTGGCGATAAATCAAAAGAAATGAAATGCTTACTTGCTTTAAGGTATGGTAACCTTTTGATTAATCAGTCCTAACAATGAAAATCGAAAAGTGTTTTGTAACGTGAAACATGGGTCGAAAGAAACCAGAAATTAGAATTGAAATGAAAAAACTCATCGTAGATCGCTATAAAAGTGGAAAATCTATTCGAAAAGTAAGTGATATTTTAAAAATAAGTAAATCAACAGTATTTAGTATAATTTCGAAATACAGGAAAACTGGTGCTGTAGAGAATAAACCACGGACAGGACGGCCAGCAATTTTCACACCAGAAGTGGTGTGTTAAAAAAAAATCGCTACCAATCCGAAGATAAGTGCTGTTAAATTAACGCTTGAAGCTAGAAAACGATTCGGGAAAATATCTCATCCTGAAACTGTAAGAAACATATTGAAGAATCATGACTTTCATGCTCGAGTTGCTAGAAAGAAACCGTTTATTAGTACAGTGAACCAGAAGGAGAGATTGAAATTTGCTAGATGTTATTTAAAAAACCAAAGAGTTTTGGGAGTCTGTAATTTTTGTTGGCAAAAGTAAATTCATTTTTTGTTCAAATGGCAAAAGGTATGGAGAAGATCTAACACTGAGCTTAAACTAAGAAATTTTCGTGCTACAGTGAAACATGGCGGCGGCAGCCAACTTGTCTGTGGTTGCATGAGTAGCTTTGGAACAGGAAACCTAGAATTAATTGACAGCAAAGTCAACAAATATGGTTACTTAGACATTCTTAAAAGAAATATAAGACAAAGTGCTAAAAAAAATGGGAATTTTGGCTAATTTTAAATTCTGTCAAGAACGATCCGAAGCATACGTCCCATATTTGTAGGTTATGGGCTCTATCCATGTCCTACGATCATTAAAACGCCAGCCCAAAGTCCTGACCTTCATCTTATAGAACATTTATTGGATAATATACAACAACTTTTGCATGAAAGTAATATTACAAGCAAAAATATCCTGAAAGAAAAACTAATTGAAGCATGGAGAAATCTTGATCCCAATATATGCAAGAAATTAGTCAATTCAATGCCAATTAGATTGAAAGAAACAAGAAAAAATAAGGTTCGGCCAACAAAATACTAAAATAGTGCTTTAAAGCAGTAAAAGTATTTTTTGCTAATTAATTTCTAAGTGTCCGAATACTTTTTTGGACCGAAGATCTGCTGTAAAAGTATTATAGCGTTAATTATAGTTTAAGAAAACTATTTCAGTAGCATATGTATTTTCACACCTTGAAGGATTTAAGTAGGATATAGTTTTAATATTGTTTATTTGATGACTAAAGTGTTATTCATCTTGGTGTCCGAATAATATTTTATGTTACTGTATAATTAAAAAAAGTGGGTGCAAGTCATTTTAAAATTACAATGATCAATCAAAATCTCTTCATTGACAGCTGTTTCTTTCGTCCGACCATTGAGTTGAAAACTGGGAGAATATTCTCCCCACTTTGGCAAATACGTATTCGCATAGCTGATCAATATCCTTTGTATCTACAAAACATTTCAGCCATTTCTCTTCCATATTCAATTTCAGAGTTGCTTCGCAGTTTTGCTTGGTATTATTTTTCTTTAAATAATCTTTTGGATACACAGACTGATTGGAGGAGACTCTCAGTGTTGCCAAAACGGGACAACAGCGGGACAAATAGTAATACGGGACTGAGTAGTGAAATACGGTGACAGTCCCGTATATACGGGACTCATAGCAACCCTACTTATTAATAAAACTACATCAAAAAATTGTACTGAAAATAAGCTATAGAGACTTTTACACTCGAGGCAATCTTCAAATTTTCATAACATGAACCGTTTGGCTAGAATCGTTGAAAAAACATAGTTTCATGAAAAGAGAAAAACAAGATTAATTGGAAGTAAACAGGAAAAAGAAACTTTCAACATAAAACTGTGGTCTTATATATATATATGTATATATGATTTTCGGTGGGCACGTGAAAGCGATTAAAATATTCTTTTAGGAATAAATATGCCAAAACGAGAGATTTAATATACCTCCAGCGCCGGAAATAGAACGAAACTGGAGTTTAAGAAAAGTGATTTTGGAATACATTAAGACTTTAAAATATATAATATTAGAATTTGAAATAAAATTAAGTAAGATTATTACATATATATATATATATATATATATATATATATATATATATATATGTTGCGATATATATATCAATGCGAATTATTTACACAAATCTTTGTTTTCATCAGTATTAACAAAATTACTATTAAACGGCTACTTTTATCAGTATTAACAAAATTACAATTAAATGTCTGCTTTTATCAGTATTAACAAAATTACAATTAAATGTCTTCTTTTACTAGTATTTAAAAATTCTAATATAAATATCTGACTATCACTAAAAGGATTCAAAGTTTTTAATGGTGCTAATCTCCTCATTGATTCGTCAAGACATTGAAACCATAAAAACAGCCACCTTCTTGAAACAGAAACAAAAATCACAAATGCTTACATATATGTCGTTTTTTATGGCTTCAGGGAACATTTATGCCAAATCTGAAGAAAACTGAACTGCACATTGGTCGTGACTTGCAACAAACAAATTTAAAAACAGACAAGGCGCCAAGCTGTCGAGTTAACGTATGGAGACCTTCACTTCGCTCGGTCAATTGAGATACTTTTTATCTGAATTTAATAGTTTTTTTTAAATTTATTAATAAGTACTCCATCATCTAAAAGCTAAAGAATAAAGGGACCGCTCATGAAGAAGTTGTCAAACATGAAATTCATGATTAAATTGTTTATTGATTTAAACTTTTATTTTTTTTTGAGAACCAAATAAATTCTGCTGATGATCCTTGGAGTACTGAACTCTTTGGTTCAATCTGACTCATCATGAAGTTGATTTGATTCAAAGGGTTGGAAAAACTATTGCTGAAATGGAAATGGCTCACCCGACACAGACGGCACTGGGTCCTCGAGGCCTGCAGAAACCATAGTTGAAAAGAGAGGGTTTAATCTCTCTCTACAGGTTCAGATGAAGTCACCATGACTATATCCATTCCACAATTAAATACAATTTTGGTGAATACATTTCGGATACACGACTTTTAGAACTTTTGTTAGGAAATTTCTAATTTCTTTTGAAAAAGATACAATTTCGTCTGTTAAAAAGGAACACCAACAAATCTCAATTTTTTGAAATTTCAAAGAGAAAGAATCAACTGAGTTTTTCGCAACCAATAACGAATATTTCTGAATTTTTCATTGAATATGGTTGGAGCATACTATCTCATGTTCGCATAAAATGAGGGAAAAAATTCAGAAATATTCGTTATTGGTTACGAAAAACTCAGTTGATTCTTTCTCTTTGAAATTTCAAAAAATTGAGATAGGTGGTGTAGATTGTAAAGCGACGATTTGCGTTGGCTTGGTTCTCAAAATTTTTTCGGATATATCTTTTTCGATTTTTTTAAATTGAAAAATAAATCCCTAATAGTTTCGTCGGTAGTTGTTGAGGAATGGGCAATAACATCATCAATTATTCCTAAATTCTACTGAACTGAAAGTTTCAGCTGAAAGAGGTTGCAACCCATATCAGCAGCTTCTTTGTCAGAATCTGAATCAGCACCTGAAAGACACAAATAAATTCTTGAATGCCTAGCCCTGATAGAGGTCTTCTTTGAAGTTACTGATAAACTGTGTTATGACTCTACAGCTTGTTGTGACCTTTTTCTTTAAGTGACCATGAACTTTCCTTTATCGAACAGACTGTCGATGAACGTTTTTTTTTGGAAGTCATTATTTGCATACAGGATTCTGTACCTGTGAATAAAACGTTATTTGCAGCTACTGTTAAATTCAAAATAATTCAATAGGACTTTTTTTGAGGAGTTTATTTTCCCTATTTTCTTAAACATTTTTCTTTTTATACTTGAGATTATGAAATTTAGTGTTATTTTGTAAGATTTTTTAGTATTAAGCGGAAACACCCGAGATGCTTTTGGTTTCTGTTATCTGGTTTCCCATGATTCTGATTTAATTCTCTGTAAACAAAATATTTTTTGAAGCGTTTGTTGGTGAAATTGCACCTCATATATTTAATCAAAAATCAAATTTTTGGTTATGAATAAATGCATATCCTAAAACATCATCTGATTTAGACATCGTCAAGGAATTTTAAAAACTCCTTGAAGTTAACGGAGATCCAAAATCAATAGTATAAATCTTCTTTAATACCAATGTAAAGTTTTTAAACTCTAAAAAAAAGTAAATTTTCTTTGAAAAAATGGGCTGAATTAACTGCCATTTAAAGCTTTGACGAATAACAGACCTAAAAATATGAAAGTAACTATCCACGTACGATACAAACATTAGTCCGGGCTTCACGTGTAGCAGACCGCGGGTTCGATTCGGATAGATATTGTTGTCGCAGAAAGATGTGCAAGTTGTGTGGGAATTTGCTCTTTGGATAATGTTTTTATTTTCTCGTATACGAAGTATACAAAGAGAAAGTATTGTAATCGTCAAAAAATTCGAACTCGAGATTTTGACGAATCTCCGCGTTTTAGACCTCCCCGAGTCCGAAAAACACAATTTTGGAATTATGTCTGTCGGTGTGTCTGTGAACACGATAACTCGAAAACTATTAGAGCTACGGAGATGAAATTTGGTATATGGTCTTTAAACATAATTTGTAGGTTTTCTATCAAATTTTGGACAAAATCCGTCACAGGGAAGTCTGTCTGTCTGTATGTCCGAAGTCATGTGAACAGTATAACTCAAAAACTTGAATAGCTAGATGGATAAAATTTGGTACACAGTTTTATCGTCGTGAATGTAGGTCCGTATAAAATTTTGGGTCAAATCCGTCAACGGTCTGACTGTCTGTCAGTCTGTATAATCGCATACTTTTTTCCTTTTGAAACGAACTCCATGCGCATGCGTACTGTAGCAGTCTCTGGTAGTAATGCCTGTGCACGCGGTAGGATTACACAACTTTGTCCTTGAGACGGTAACAGCAGAAAATCGGTTTGCATTTAATCGCACGCATCTCTGAATTTGATTCTTTACTTAAATATTTTAGAATCACTTTAATATACAATGGAAAACCTTCTGATAGTCATTGGATTCTGGATTTGAGTAGGTTCGAATTTTTTCATCCACGCGGGAGGAAGGGAAACAGCACCTTTTTGGGAAAGTGTACGAGAAAGTTTAGGGGAGACCACTCCCGCTGGTTTAGAGCTATGGCTCCTACTCCTACTCCTCCCTCCAGACTGACTCCCACCCACAATCCGCCTCCCCCGCACGGCAGATTTTCGCTTTTTGGAGAAAGCACCCTCCCCTCTCCGCACTGATTTCTTCAGCCTAACCGCAACTCCCACTCACTTTCCCTCTCCCCAACGCTCTCCACACACACACACACACACACACACACACACACACACACACACACACACACACACACACACACACACATGGTTGACTTCTCCCCCGACTCGGCATTTCATTTTTATGGCCAAACGGGCCGAATGGAAAACCAGCCTTGTTGGAATTCCAAATTGAAGAGAATCAGCAAGAAAAAGAATATACACTGCCGGCCAAAAACATTACAAGATTTGTAAAATGAGAAACATTTGGAGATAATTTGAATACAATGGTTCACAATCAGTTGTGGAGAATCGTGGGACGTGCAATCGTTGTTACTCGCATTTTATAATGAATATTTTGTCACGAGGGCATTCAGGGACGCAACCAGAAACTGATGAAGACAAAAAGGGATTGAGACTTATCCCGATTCATAGAAAGCTTATAATGATTTGAAATTTTCGTCGGTGGCTGGACTGGTCTTTCGTGCAGATGGCCTAGGTCTCATCAGTGGCGAATCCAGGGGGGGGGGGGGGTGGGGGGGGCCCCCCCCCCCCCCCCAGAGCTGGCAGAATTCTTGATTTTACTTAAAATCACAGCAACTGTTTGTTCTTAATTTCCCCTTTTTTAAAAAAAAAATAATAGAAACGTATCAACATTGCTTTCTGGCTTGAAAGGCTCGAGAATTTTCCTACTTTTCTAGTCATTCCACTTGTAGCGTTGACGCGGTCGAAAACATTTTTTGGCTAGTTATTTCATTGTATTTTTTAATTAAATTATCGTAAGTAATGTGTTTTTCTTTACAGACTTTTCTCACCTGACAGTAAAAATCATAAAGTTAAAGTATTTTGGTTTACATGAGCCATGAAGTTTGATATTCGTCACGACGATACAAAATTTTTATGACCTCAGCCCCTCGCAGACCCGAATCCTGGATTCGTCACTGGGTCTCATATTACTGTGGGTAGAGATGGACAGAGTCTGGAGTTGCTTTAACACATGTTTATTGTATGAAGTTTATTTACAGAGTGACTACTGTACAATAGGGTGGGCCGAAAAACACTTTTTTTCGAAATCGCTATTCTAATAGTGCGGAAAGAGTTCTCTCTAGGTTCAATAAACACGGTGTAAAATATTTTTTTGATTGGATAATATCTTCTGCCCCCGCATTGCACTTGGATTTTGGAAATTTGGGTAAAAATTGGCAATTGTTACTCGGCACAGGAAATATAATTATTTTTCAATATTGCTATTTTAATAGTGCGGAAAAGGTGCCCAATGGGGTCAATAAGAAAGGTGTAAAATATTTTTCAATAGAATAATATATTCTGTTCCCGCATCGCAATTGAAATTTTGCAATTTTTGAAAAAACGTACACTTTTTTATGTGTTATAGAAATAAATCAAACATGAAAAATAGATAGGTACAAACACTGTTTATTGTTGCTGAGTCATAATATATTAATATAATATTTGTTAAGGATATTGTAATCATAGAATGTTATGACATGCCAATACAAAAAGTTTACTTGCACTTAATCAGCAGGAAGAAGCTTGAAATCAGCCTTATTGTCGAATTCAGGCATCGGGAAAAGAATGTGGATCTAATGAACCCGTCTCTATTTTGAAACCCATAGACCTTAATGGATGCTTCTGTCACTAACTTGGCACACCGTTCTACTGCCTGTGTGTCATATGGGAAGTGAACGAAGTCCCATTCTGGATTTTTCTTATCACGCACTTTGGACCTAAATAAGGAAGTGGATATATTACGGAGAAGTGGTGGAGATGTAATAGTAATTGAAGACCAGCCAATCATTTCCATATAGTCAGCTGCTTCAAAATTAAGTTACGGAGGAGAAAGACACGTACTGACTTTACATTGGAAGGTGAATCTCAAGACTTAAGTATACGTCGTGCAGCAAGTTCTCAGATATAAACACTTTCATAATTCAACATACATAGCAAGATATTCTCAGGATGAGCAAAGAACGAATTTCTACAAATTACTCCATCAACGACTTCTTGAGGTCTTGAGATAAATACCTGGATCTAGAAATAGTATTCCACACATGCTTAGCTCAATATTTAAGCGAGTGTTTAGACTGTATATTAAACCAGTTTCGAGTGTCAACTTTCATAACAAACTCAGCTATTTGTTTCAACTTCAAAGAAAAAGCTGGAGAACTAACATATAATCTTAGAACTCTGTTGGCTGCTATCAGCCAACGTGAATGAATGTAAGACTGCATATAGCCAGCTCATCAGAGCAATTTCCCAATCGCAACGCTTGAGATATTTCTAATAAATACATTTGATCCTTGCTTAAGTCACGTCTATCAGTTGTTGGTAATTCGCCGTCAATAGTTTCGAATGTTGCAACTGGCAAAGTTTCACATGTAAGAAGTGCCTTCCCAAAATTACCAGAATATGATTTTGGACCATTTGTTAGCACATACAACGTTTCAAACAGATGCCTCAGAGCAAGTATTCATTAAAATACAGGAGACATATTACCTACTGCAGAGGTTTACCAAGTTTCAGTTCCAAACACTGAATTACACCGGATTTCCATCCGATATTAACAGATGTGTCGTCATAGCGAATAGCCAAAAGCTGAGAAAGATCTCTTGTAATCCCTTTAAAATACCCGATAATAGTCGCGGAAATCTGTTTTGCGGTGCCAAATGATGGGCTCAAATGAGTAATGTAACGTAAACCCGATTCTTCAATAAGACATAACGTGCCTCTTCTATTTTTCTCGTGTATCTTTTAGTATCTACTCTCTCCTCTATCAATGTAGAATCTTTACGACCATCGAAATACAGCCTCTTCAACGGTAATGCATGAGCTTCACTTAAATCCTGGAATCTAATTTTAGCCTTTTGCCTCGCAGCTTGTTTTCGTCAACCACCAAACCTGAGTTGTTGCTAGTTGTGAGACCGACATCGTGAAGAACACTTGAAGCAATTGCAGCCACAGCCCGGTCCGAGACGCCAAAACTGTCGCCAACCACGGCAGTTGAAGAGAAGTCAAGTCGCATTTGTTATGATTTAGCTACAAACGGAGTTAATTGTTTGTACTTAGGATCAGTAAGAGAGATTAAACGGTTCGATGTTGATGGTTTGGAAGTGTTCGGATTTAAAATTACTTCAGATATATCTGAAGAACAATCCGTTTCTTCATCTTCATAATCTACATACTCTGCGTTAGGCGTTGCTTGTGTATGATTTAAATATAAATTGTGAGCCTTTCTATCAGCATTATCAACAATATTCCGAAGTCGCTTCCTGTATGAAAAGACAAGAAAAAGTGTATTTGTTTACAAAAATTGCAAAATTTCAATTGCGATATGGAAACAGAAGATATTATTCTATCGAAAAATTATTTTACACCTTTCTTATTGAACCCAGTGGTTACCTCTTCCGCACTATTAGAATAGCAATATTGAAAAATAATTATATTTCCTACACCGAGTAAAAATTGTAATTTTTAACCAAATTTCCAAATTCCAAGTGCGATGCGGGGGCAGAAGATATTATCCAATCAAAAAAATATTTTACAGCTTGTTTATTGAACCTAGAGAGAACTCTTTCCGCACTATTAGAATAGCGATTTCGAAAAAAAGTGTTTTTCGGCCCACCCTACTGTACAAGTGAGTAAGGATATATGCAAGAAAAATCCACACAGCGCCACCTACAACTGGTACTGCATTCCTTACATCCTAGCCCCCGATGACCAGGTCATCAAAATCATTAAATAACACAATCTTAATTAATTATTATAATAAGCAAATAATTAAAATTATTAGCTTTCAAACACTAAAATTAAGAATTTCAATACAGCATAATCTCTATTAATTAAAAATGAAAGCAAACCATGAAAATCATTAATTCTCAATTACTGAAACACTAAAATCACAAATTCAATGACAACACAACAATTAACAACACACTGAACCAATTAACTATACTATTCCAACATAACTAAATAGCAACGCACATAACCAATTAACTACACTATTATCTCAACGCTAGAAACACACTAAGTCCTAACTCAGCGCTGTTATTCGGACACAAATATTTAATTTAGCACTCTATCAATTAATTAGTTCACAAATTATTACCACTCTATAATTGCCTCAACACAATTACTACCACTCTGTTACCTGAAAAGAAATTTCTTATCACAACTATAATTTCTTCCACACAATTATAGTTATCTTACACTAGTTGCTCGTCACAAATTAAGCAACACTCAACGCTACCCTATTTGCTAACTCCCGAAACGCACAAATTACCTCTTTGTTACCTCTACACACCACTAAAATATGTCCATCACCTCTCTACTCCAACACAATTAAAATACACTACACTAATAACCACACATTTCAACTTTACAATTATCACAACACAATGTTTAATCACAAAAGGCCACAACATTTATGCCGCTTTTAACTCAAAAACTGACACTAACCTGAACACAAAAATCTTCAATACACAGACAACCCCTCTTCACACACAAAGGAACCGGACTACCCCACTTCTGTTAAGCGGGGTTTACACGCGAACAGTAGGATGTCGCTGTCAAGTTCGGACACAGACTTGCCGTGGCCGTGTTAAAACTTTTATGATTCTGCGCATGCGTCATCTCTTACTGTCGGTTTTACTGTTCACGTGTAAATCCCGCTTTATGCCAAAGTGAAGGAGTCTATTTTGCAGATGGTCTCCTATTACTCAGGGTAGATATGGACAGAGTCGGGAGTTGCTTTAGTATATTGAAAAATACACATTTCTTTACAGCTTTGAAAAGCTCCGTATATAGAATTTTGATGAGTAGATTTGAAATGTTGAAGAGCAATGCAACAAACCATGTGTTCAAATAATAAATCTCAAAGCATTACTTTTTCAAACAATGATGACACTCATGAATAACAAAAATGTAATTTCAGATTATATCTGAAAACGAATCTGAATCAAACCGTTAGCTAAATTGAAAAATCTGAAAACATAAAGTTATTTAGCAAAAAGTGCACATTCCTTTATAACTTTGAAAAGGTACATGCCTAGAATTTTGAAGATAATGAGCAAACCAAGCGTTCAGAAAAAAAAAAATCTGAAAACACTATACAGCATGTGCACAAAAATTAAAAAACAAAATTACAGATAACTTAGGAATACAAGAAAATAACTTATCAAATTATATTCTAGAAGATTAAAACACAAATTAGCAAAAACACTGTAAGAATTGAAATAGTGTATAAATTTTACATGAAGAAATAAGCAAAAAGCGCATAGCAAAATAGATTCGAGAAGATATGCACAATGCATTTGTAAAATATCATTGTAAATATCTTAAGCGCGCAATCGTTCAAAATATCATAAACCACTACACTTTATTACGAGACATTTTAAAAATAAGACAAAATATATCACAAAAAACACAATAAGAGAAAATATTTCAGCTTTTATATACAAAAAAGAATTAGTTATTTCAGAAAATACATACCACTGCAGGTTTAAAAAAGCATCATGCAAACCTTTTAAGTGAATTCGGAAACCAAAGAACAATTTAATTCTATTTAAACCGTTTGTTGCAGCAAAATTCACGTAGGACGTTAATTACAGAAGAAGAATTATTATTTTCTAATTCCTTCCATTCCTCTGAAGCAAAAACTGCGGAATCGTACTCGGAAATGAAATCGAGAACAGCTGTCTTCATGTCTCCGTCTTGGTGCAAATCGGAAAGGAGCAAAGCCTCGCACACGTTGGGAATGGAAAGGTTGGTTTTCAAGAAGGAAACACATTTATTTTTCAAACTCAGCATTTCATACTTGTCGGCCACAAAATATAACTTCTTCATATTTTCCCACTGTTCATCGTCTATAGAATCTGTATACATATAGAGCAGTAACCGACGCACGGTTTCCACATCAAAATCTTCAATGGCGATGATATTCTTTGTCTAGTTTTGTAGAAGTTATGAGCTGAAAAGCGATGTTCAATTCCCCCCAATTTATCTTTTCCCCATAGCTCCGTGGCGATTGAAGACAGAAAGAAAATTTCAATTAGGGGAAATATCACCTTATCATAACAAACTACTTTTATATTGAAAGTTTTTTGACAGCAAGAATTACTTACAAGTTATGTGCTCCCGTCAACCGCATTCACTTTTACTTTTTGTACTGTAAACGAGCTGATATTCTTGGCTTTGATCCAGATTAAAATGCTTTCATGTCTAATATTTTTAATGTAAAAACTACTATTGTATAAAAATTATAATACACAAATTTCTTTTCTCATCTGAAACGTTTTTAATTAAAATGAGAATATCAATTGAAACAGACGATTTTTAAAAACAGCTGTTTTCTCCATAAATTATTATTTGTTCTATAGCTACTTCAAATTTCGTTAACAATTACTAAAATAAAAGAAAGAAAAAGGTTTCAAGGAATAATTTATTATATTATTCATTAATTTAAAGAATGAAAATAAATCAGTCATTATTAGGTCAAGATATAAATGGCTAATACTTTACTTATAAAATTTTCTTTTAGCATTATTCCAGAATTCTGTGAATGTATTCTGGAAACTATATATATTAGTATTATTCTTGTTCTTCAACAATAAAGAATATTGTTAAGAATTCAATATAAAATTAATTTTGAAAAAATATAAAAATGAGAGAAACAAATTGTGTGGAAATGAAATTTTAGTCACCGAAATGCAAATTTTATTTAAAATAAAATAAGGTGTAAAAATAGTTTCGTGAGATAATGATTTCCAAAGACATAGCGGAAAAAAGCCTTGTTTAATTTTTAATTAACAGAAATTGTAAGTAACCTTTGGGCTTTGAAAAGTTAAGGCGAACTTTCTCTTGTCTTAAATAAAAAGTGTTCAAAGTCTGGTTGAAATCAGTCCAGTGGTTTAGGAGGAGATGTGGAGCATACATACAGACACGATAACTTTTATTTAAATCAAGATAATTATTAGATCATTACAAGATTAAGATTGCTGGCATATACTATGAGCCATAAAAAAGGTTTTAGTGAAGATATTGTCACAATTAACTAAATATTTAATTTTATTTAAGTAAATAGTTAATTTTAATTCATCAAACAGTTAATTTTAGTAGTTAATTTGATAATTAGTTAATTTGACAGATTAATTTAATTTCATATTTAACTAAACTTGGCTGCACCAAGATTTGTTTAATAAATTTAATATACAATAGCCAAAGAAGATAGATATATAAGAGTTCCCTTTATCCTTTTCTATATTGAAAAATATCTCATTAACTTTAAAATTGTTTTGGGGTTTTCTGCCTGAGTATTTGCTTTTAACTGTCGATGGAGATTTAAAATTCCTGTTCAAAAAGGCTGCATTGATATCCCATGCTTTAAACACACGTGTTAAATTTGGAACTCACAATGTTTAATAATTTTTATTCTCTTATGTGTTAAGAATTTAATGACTATTATCTCTGTAACCAGGGAGTTCTGTAAATGAGTCCAATCTAGTAATGTTTAAATGTTTCATGTCATGTGATTTTACCATATGACAAAGTAATGTTCGCACAATTATATGGTAACCTAGATTAAATAAACTAATCTAGAGTCGTTCTTCATTCGTGTCAAGTGTCAATTTCTTGCTACTATTTTAGATAGTCTGGCTTAATGTTATCTAGGGGATATTTGAGCTGCTGGGATATTTATTTCTTTATGATTCCTACGTGTTGAATGATTATGTGTTGGGATATAAAAAAAAAAATTGGCCAATTTACTGACCAATAAATCTAGCTTAACCTTTTGGAATGAAAAATGGAATGATAAAACCTTGATATAGTAAAAATTAAATGTCATGAAAACAGAATCACAGCGTAAATATTGCAATGTGTAGAAACAATAAAGTCACTGGCTATGTCTGTATTGATCAATATGTAATATTTCATTACTTCTGTAACATCAGCGTAAAGGAATCTACCTTTGCCTTCAAGCTTGCCGAAAAGGGATTTTTTTTTTATTTCTTAAGCACTCTGCCAATGTGCCTGAGGTTTTCTAATTAGCATTCTAAATACACAAAGAATACTGTTTTGATTCTGTGATGATTTAATATAAAATAGGAGTTATACCAGAGTTAATTTATTCTCCTAATGTAATCTATGAACATTTTTTTTGCTTGCTTATTTTGTGTATGTTTTTTTTTTTACTTTCTCGTATACGAAGTATACAAAGAGAAATTATTGTAAACGTCAAAAAATTCGAACTCGAGATTTTGGCGAATCCCCACGTTTTAGACCTCCCTGAGTCCGAAAAGCACAATTTTGGAATTATGTCTGTCTGTGTGTCTGTGAACACGAGAACTCGAAAACTATTAGAGCTACGGGGATGAAATTTGGCATGTGGTCTTTAAACATAATTTGTAGGTTTCTATCAAATTTTGGACAAAATCTGTCAAAAGGAAGTCTGTCTGTCTGTATGTCAGAAGACATGTGAACACTATAACTCAAAAACTTGAATAGCTAGATGGATAAAATTTGGTGCACAGATTTATCGTCATGAATGTAGGTCGGTATAAAATTTTGGGCCCAATCCGTCAAAGGGTTGACTGTCTGTCGGTCTGTATAATTTACTATTGAAACCAATCCGTTATCTCCACGCGCATGCGTACTGGAAGCAATCTTCTGTGCACGCGAAAGGAGCGAATTACGTTAGTTTGTCCTTGAGACGGCACGAGTAAAACCTATCAGTGTGCGATAGATGCGTTTTAATCGTTACGCATCTCTTCGAATTTGATTCTTTACCTAGATATTTTTCAATCACTATAATGAAAAACCTTCTGATAGTCATTTGATTCTGGATAACAGTAGGTTCGAATTTTTTTAGCCACGCGAGGGAAGGAGAAACGGCACCTTTTGGGGGAAGTATTGGAGAAAGTTAAGGGGAGAACACTCCCGCTGGTTTTCTCTGTGCTTTGGGAAACAATTAATCTTTTTGCTAAATTATAGGATCTTCAAAGTATCCAATGGACGTTATTGCTTTTTGACAGAGTTTCTTTTTTTTTAGCTGAATTAAGCAGTTTCTTTTCTTTACGTTATATTTTACGTTTTATTTTACGTTGTTTTATCGACGCGGAACTCGTTAATATCAAATAGAAGTCATACTCGAATTAATTTATTTTTCCACTTCTCTCAGACCTTTCTGTTGAATTATGAAGTATCGATCCTTTCATTTCTTTATTATTTAATTCATCTACGCTGAACTCCGTAAGAAGAATTCTGTTTCCAGTTGGAAGTTATTGTCAATTGTGTCATAATTTCTATTTTTCATGCTTATTTTATTTCTTAAACACTCTGGCAATCTGCATGAGATTCTCTACTACAACTTTCGTTAATAAATCTGTGACAATCAGATCCGAGATATTGTTTCGGTAATAAATCTGTGACAATCAGATCCGAGATATTGTTTCGGTAATAAATCTGTGACAATCAGATCCGAGATATTGTTTTGTTAATAAATCTGCGACAATCAAATCTGAGATATTCTTGGCAAGCTGAAACCCCGTCTTAGACGGACACAAATCTTCTAGTTAATTGAGAAAAGTTAGTGTCTTCTTAGAATTCTATATGTGATAGCCAGTTGATATCTGAAACCGGCTTAACCCTTTAGCGACGAGGGTTTTTTTTAACGCTCCAGCAATTTTGGTAGAATGAACTATAAATAGGCTACACTAAAAAACAAAGTTATAGGCCAAAACAAAGTTATTTCATTTTTTAGAAAGTTTAGAGGAGAGACGCCGAATTTGGACCGGAGCTCAGTATCATATCTTCAATTCTATTAAATATTTGGGCCGTAAAATAGACAAATTATGTCGTAACGATGTAAAGCGCATATCACACGCACAGATTATCGTGGTCTGTTTCCGTGGGCATGAGGGTAATGCCACTCCCCAAAAAAGTTTGTAGCACGTGACGCATTGAGACCACCGGTCAGACAGGATTTTGGTATTGTGGAAGGCGAACTACGTCACCGTCAAAGTCACACCCGATTGGTTGGAATTTTCGATGCTGACGATTTTCCGTCACCATCGTGTGCATTTTCAGGCCGGTTGAATACAGTCCGTCATCTTGTTTGACCGGTCACGTGCAACAAACTTTTTTGGCGAGTGGCATTACCCTCATGCCGACGGAAACAGCACACGATAAGCTCTGCGTGTGATATGCGCTTTAATGGGCTGTATAAAGTCTTTTTAAGCGAAAGTGTTACATGGTTACAGTTAGAGAACAAGTGTTTAGATTTATACATCTGCAATTGATTATTTTTTAAAAAGACAAAGACCTAATAAACCCAGTTCTAAATTAAGTTGGAAAATATCGTCGCTTAACAAGCAACACCACCTATTTCAATTTTTTGAAATTTCAAAGAAGAAGATACTCAATCTTTCGCAACCCAAAAAGAATATTTCTGATATTTTTTTAACACCTGGTATGTACATGAGACCGCGTGTCCCAATCAGATATTTTTCAGAAATAATCGTTATTGGTTGTGAAAAATTGAGTACTTCTTTCCTCTTTGAAATTTCAAAAAATTGAGATAGATGGTGTTGCTTGTCATACGACCGATTATATCCCCAGACAGGAAATTTCTTTAGCTACAATTTGCTATATTAATTTTATGAAATCATTTTAAAATTAAGGTTAGAGTAATTTTTGTGTTGGTGTTGTTAAAAGATTGCCTGAATTGGACCATTCAAATCAATAGGGATATTGTCGTACACTAAAGGAATAGCTGAGAAAACAGTTTCTCACGGCTAGTTTTCCTCATAAATTTTAATTGGAACAAGTCAAAGTAAAAAAATAATAAAAGGATACCAATGCCATAGGTTAACCTGGAGTTTACGTTAGCTCTTACTTCGTTCCTCTTAGGATCGCCAACTCTTTGCCGCCAAGAACGGCTACGAGAGATCATTTGTTTTGGATGCGTCTAGATGTTTTTAACGAGTGACAAGCGCGCATGCGCACAGATTGATCTTTTCATCGGTGTTTTGCATATCAGGCTATAGTGCACCACGTTTCGATTGGACTCTTTTGTTCAACTCTTCGATGTTATTGGTCGATTCATTCAAATTTGAATAATACTTCGTTTGAAATTCTTCGGATTGAATATAGGTTCACTACCGTGTATGTTATTCTGTGCGTTTCGTTTCTCAATGAATAAGCGAAGCTTCGAGTATTCCGCTATGCTGAAAGCGAAGCCGCTGATGTTTTTTAAGTTAAAAAAATTGACCGGTACATGCTCGAAATGCCGCAGGCATTGCGTGCGAAAATTCTAGTTTTCGGAATTTATAAAAAAATCCTATATTCGTTACATTCAATGTAAAAGCGAAGCTACTAGTTTCTGCTATGCTGAAAGCGAAGCCGCTGATGTTTTTTTAAGTTAAAAAAATTTGCCTGGTACACGCTTGAAATTCCGCAGGCATTGCTCAATGCAAATTTACGGATCCTACTATGATTTGGATTGAGGTCGCTTTTCATTGGCTCTCAGCGTCACGTGACTTCGCTTGCTTCTGAATGATGTCATAGGAGCGCGCTTAGTTTGGATTTCGATATTTGTCTTAGCTATTGTGTCATGGAGAAACCAAAATTATCTTTATCTTGAATTCATCATTCCCTTTCGAAATATCCAAATAATCGTAATTAAAAGGTAATTTTGTTTTTTCCATGATACAATAGCTAAGACAAAAATCGAAATCCAAACTAAGTGCGCTCCTATGACATCATTCAGAAGCAAGCGAAGTCACGTGACTTTAAGAGCCAATGAAAAGCGACCTCAATCCAAACCTAGTAGGATCCGTAAATATGCGTCCTCAATCTCTTCTTTTGAGGTGACGCATGCGCAACAGAGCAATAGAAAACGCGCTACACATCCAAAACAGTATTTGGCGACGGCAGATGAAATTGAGCCAAGAAAAACAGGCGAGAAACAGGTGTGTACGGCAAACTCCAGGTTTACCATGCCATGAAGTGTTGGATCAAAAAGTATAAAAACTGAGGGTACGCATCATTCATTTCATTTGTGAGTTGAAAACGGGAGAAGAGGACGTGATCAGTGCATAGAATGTCACACTTGTGTTCGTGCATGGTGTTCAGGTCTGAATTCGAGAATCCAAAAATAATTTTGCTTTAATTGTGCTTAAAGAAATGGCGGTCCAATCTAGGCAACCGGTCTCCCTTGATTGGACCGATGGCACCTTTTTTCAGGCTGCTGTTTTCCTAATTTAAAGTGTATTTCATAAAAAAAGTTAATCTCGCTGTTCGGAAGATAAATTAACTGCAAAATTTCTACTACTTGTTTTTCATTAAAATCACTTCTCCGTCACTGTACATGAAAAAAATGTCCAGGTGGTCCGAATGCAGCGACTCTCCCCTATGGATGGCGGTTATTGCAAAAATAACCGGTTTTCGGTTTTTATCACCTCCGGTTTAACCTGGCGGTTATAACCGTTCAAAATAACCTGTTTTCGGTTTTTGTCACCTCCGGTTTAACCTGGCGGTTATAACCGTTCAAAATAACCGGTTTTCGGTTTTTGTCACCTCCGGTTTAACCTGGCGGTTACAACCGTTCAAAATAACCGGTTTTCGGTTTTTCTCACCTCCGGTTTAACCTGGCGGTTACAACC
>BGPR01007104.1:0-23499 GCA_013235015.1 Araneus ventricosus | reverse complement strand
TCACCTCCGGTTTAACCTGGCGGTTACAACCGTTCAAAATAACCGGTTTTCGGTTTTTCTCACCTCCGGTTTAACCTGGCGGTTACAACCTTTCAAAATAACTGGTTTTTGAAATTACCAGTTTTCGGGGTTTTTTTTATAAAAAACAAACGCCGTTTGTAGACAAAATTTTGTATTAATTTTTTTTAAAGGAAATCAATCCAATATTATATTGTTCATAAAGACTGTTTCAGTAATCCGCCAACCAACAGACGCCTCGAGGGAGCTGTTGCCGTTGATTGGCCTAAGATAATGAAATTCAAACCTTCATAACTTGGTCAATTTTAGTGTAATCGAACCTGAAATCGAGTCAATCTTCCTGTCCGGTTTTTTCTACCCGGTTAGTGGATTTAAGAAAAATAACCGGTAATAACCGGGACAAAAAATAATCGGAAAAAACCGGTTAACCGAAGCAGAAAAAAGGGTTTTCGGTTAAAACCGGTAGGTTTTTCCCATCCCTACTATCTCCTGGTTAAGGACAGGGACATGCACTATGTGATCAAAAGTATCCGGACATTTTTTCGGATTTACATATTTTTTCCGAATTTTTTCAGAAAGGTTTGGACACACATTTGAACCTCGATCTTGCAAAGAACAGATTGAAACTTACATTTTGCAGCGAAGATTCGGTCACGAGGGTATTTAAGGGACCGGTAAGAAACTAATGAAGATGAAAATGAATTGGGATCACCCTGTTTCACATAAAGCTTATAATGATTTGCAACCTTCATCAATGTTTTTTTTCCTTTGAGCAATACTCGCATTTTCGTGGAAACAGCACATGCATTCTGGAAGGAATATTAAAAAGTCATAATAAAAATATGATAAAGGCATTTTTAAAAAATCCCGAAATTTCCGGGCGCGCCCCCGCCCGCGTTTTGTTAGCTGATAACATACATGAAGTTTACGGAATACGCGACAGGATACCAAAGTACTTAGAAAATTTCAGGAAATATGAGTATTTGTATTAAATCATTTTTAACTGCGCCGATTTCCCTCCCAAAAGTATTTTTAATGTCCTTTCTGGGCGTATTCATTCCGTCGGTCGCGAAAGTTTTGGGTGATTTTTCGCACTAATTTCTCAATAGCGTGATTTCGAATAAATGTTTGAAACCAGCGGGAGTGGTCTCCCCTAAACTTTCTCGTATACTTCTCAGAAAAGGTGCTGTTTCCCCTTCCTCCGCGTGAATAAAAAAATTCGAGCCTATTGTAACCCAGGATCCAATGACTATCAGAAAATATTTAGGTAAAAAATCAAATTCGAAGAGATGCGTTCCGATTAAATGCATACCGATTTCTACTCTTTCTGGGCTCAAGGACAATCCTTCCGCCTGCACAGATTGCTACCAAGTACGCATGCGCATGGAGAATGGGATGAAAAAAAAGCGCCAAGCAGGAGTCAATAAATATCGTGCACAGAAGATTGCGTTTAGTGCGCATGCGCGTGGAGAGAGCGGACTCGTTGGAGATGCGCTTATACAGACCGACAGACAGTCAACCTTTTGACGGATTTGGCCCAAAATTTTATACGGACCTACATTCATGACGATAAAACTGTGTACCAAATTTTATCCATCTAGCTATTCAAGTTTTTGAGTTATAGTGTTCGCATGACTTCGGACATACAGACAGACAGACTTCCCTTTGACGGATTTTGTCCAAAATTTGACAGAAACCTACAAATTATGTGTAATGACCACATACCAAATTTCATCCCTTTATCTCTAATAGTTTCCGAGTTATCGTGTTCAAAGACACACACACAGACATACAGACACACAGACAGACATAATTCCAAAATTGTGTTTTTCGGACTCAGGGAGGTCTAAAACGTGGAGATTCGTCAAAATCTTGAGTTCGAATTTTTTGACGATTACAATACTTTCTCTTTGTATACTTCGTATACGAGAAAGTAAAAAATAGATACACCATCGGAAAGAGCAAACGATTTCCGTTCCAATGAATTTAGTTTTAAATTTCTAACGTAATTTAGAGAATTTTGAGATTTTTTTAAAAAAAATAGTCGGTTAACTCTAAAAAACTTTGTATGAAATTTTAGTTTCTTGCATCCGCCGTTCTAATTTGTTATCAATATGAAATTTGTTGAAGTAATAAATATAACGTTTCTCCGTGATTTAAAGCAAGAACGGTTAAAATTGAACTGTTGGTTGAATTTTAATTAATTTTTTTCTGACGGCTTAAAGAATTTTCGTTTCAAAATTACGTTCATGATTTTTCGTAATCAAGGTCGCGTGACGTATTTCCCAACATTCATTTCGTCAAAACCACGTGACGTCATAATCCCTTTGCTTCGCGTCGACTGGTCATTCTTTTAATTTGTTTGTTTTTATACTTTTTGATAGTCAAGCATATGGCTCATATCTTTAGTTACAGAAAACTGAAAAAATGAAATATGACTTCAAGGAACTATTTAGATAATGAGGCTTCAACGTTTAAACCTGAAGAAGGAAGATTAAGATACTTTAAAAGATTTCATCTCTCTCTCTCTCTTTTTCCCTCTTCTCTGATTCATTTTGGATATATTTAAATACCACAGAAATTATGTTTGTCTCTATCTTTCGAGGTATATTGTTCCATTTGAAATCGTTTAAAATTTCATTCGGTTTTCAATCTTTAACATTTTACCTGGTTTATAGGAATCAATCTTTTAAATCCTAAATTTTTTTCTCGGAAATATCGGTTTATTTGGTACTCTGTACTGTTTTCCTACAGTTCAAATGTCATTATCGCGAAGGAAAATAAGAGGGCAAATCAATAGTTTGTACCTTTTGTTTTGATTTTGTTTTCAAAACTTTTTCGTGACATTGTGGGCGATTTTTTTTTTTTTTTTTGAATTCCTGATTCCAGGGCAAAGTCGTGCTGGTTAGTAATAAATTCAAAAATCTAATATTTATTTTGAAATATTTACATTCATTATTCACAATCTTGCCACTTTGTTGCACGCGTTCATATAGAGGAAAAGCATTATTACAATATGTTGTTTAAACTAATTTTGAAGATGTGTTAAAATTAATAAAAAAATAATAGTCCTAAATATATAATTTATATGACTGAAAAGCTAATTTTTTGAATTTTAAAGTGGTGCAAAAATGGTTTTGGGTCATTAATATGCACTGGAATATTTAGTAAAAAAACGACACATTGCAATTCAATTCTAATTACTTAAAAATCTGAATAACATTTTGGAAATCTCTTTCTAAGTGAGTACCTACTGGTATACATACCTATATACATATTTGGTAGCTATAGGTCAGAAGGTCTGCCCTGTACATAAGGTGGCCAACTTTAGCTCCAACAAAGGAGGACACAAGTAAATTGAAGCTAAACCAGCGCTAGTGGTCTCCCCTAAACTTTCTCGTATACTTTCTAAGTGGAGATTCGTCAAAATCTCGAGTTCGAATTTTTTTGACGTTTACAATACTTTCTCTTTGTATATTTCGTATACGAGAAAGTGAAACAAACAAACAAACAAACCTGAAATCAAATATCTGTTGCCACGTTTAAAAAAAAAATATTACTTTGAAGCAGGTGCGATAAAATAGGTAATGCAATGAATACTAAAGCAAAAATTCTGCTTTGGAATTGAATTCCCAAGAAAACAATTTTTACTACCACAACCGTAACAATTGCAAAAGCGCGTGAATAAAAGATTTGCTGAAATAATGAGATCGGATTACAACAATAAAAAAATTTTTACAATTCATGTTTGAAAACATTATAGGAATGAAATATAAATTTTACAACAATAACAGAATGCTACCAGTACTTTACGCATGAGAATCGGATTAAAAGAAATTGAATATGCAATTTGAACGCTTCTTTTTGACGGATTTGGCCCAAAGTTTTATACGGACCTACATTCATGACGATAAAGCTGTGTACCAAATTTTATCCATCTAGCTATTCAAGTTTTTGAGTTATAGCGTTCGCATGACCGCGGACATACAGATAGACAGACTTCCCGTTGACGGATTTTGTCCAAAATTTGATAGAAACCTACAAATTATGTGTAAAGACCACATACCAAATTTCATCCCCGTAGCTCTAATAATTTTCGAGTTATCGTTTCCAAAATTGTGTTTTTCGGACTCAGGAAGGTCTAAAACGTGGAGATTCGTCAAAATCTCGAGTTCGAATTTTCTGACGATTACAATACTTTCTCTTTGTATGCTTCGTATACGAGAAAGTAAAAATATCCTAAATAAAAGAAACATTTAATTCATCGCAACAATAATACAGAATACGCAATAATATGATAAATGGGCAATAAAAACATTTGTAGCACAATTTATTGTTCACTTTACGAGGAAAGGCAAGCTTACAAAAGGAGGACTGTTGGTCACCTTACTCTACAGCATTTTAAATGCTTTTTGCATGACGCATGTCGCTATTGGCAGACAGTATGCCAGCCTACCAACAGTTTCGTGTTAATATCGAATAGAAATCGTTCGATTCGCCCCGAAAGCGGGGGAATCAGTTGCGATGTTTGTTCAGATGCAGCCTGTAAGAAAGTGAACAAAACTCAGAAACTGTTACGAACTTCCCCACAAAAGTAAGGGAGGTCAGTCCGTTGAACCCTGTGAGGGCCTGGCCGGATGGGGGAGGACCCTCCTTCGACCTTTAACCTTTTCTTGCAAGTTGACTTCTTGCTGTTGGCGAGAAAGTCAGTTCTATCAGCGACGCTCCCACTGTGAGGTGTCACGCATTTTTTAGGACACGTGCTTGTGGAGCTGGGGAACTCATGTGCACTCGGTTGAATGCAGAAGAGAGGCACATTATATTAATAGGTATATTTAGGAGTGATTAATGTGCTGAGTGATTATCTGCGGTGTATGATTTATTGAATTAGTATGTGTACAACATGATCTCCATGTCCACAGGAAATAAAGATGTTGAAAATACTAGATGTCATCATTTGGAACGTAGATAAGTACTTTAGCAATTATTACATTTTTTAAGTCTAAATAAGTTAAGAATTATCCTGATTAGCTTGTGCGAAATAGAGACTTTTCCACAGAAACTGTGTTTGCTTCTCTCGCGTATTCGATCATTCGACGAATGAAAATGCACGGGGGTGTAGCTCAGTGGTAGATAGGGATGGCGGTTATTGCAAAAAAACTGGTTTTCGGTTAAACCGTTTTTTTTTTCAACCTCCGGTTTAACCTGGCGGTTAAAACCGCTCAAAATGACCGGCTTTGAAAAATACGGTTTTTGGGTTTTTTTAAAGCAACGTTCGTGGACAGAAATATTATCAATAATAATATACAATAATTAATTAATTTAATAAGTAATGATTATTAATAAGTAATTAATACAATTTGTAATAATAATACAAGAGTAATTATTGCAATAAGCAAGTGTTACAGACAAATATTTTATCAACATTGTTTTCACAAGAAATTAATTCATTGGCCATTATTTATCATCTAATCTGCTCATAAAGACTCTTTCAGCAATGTGTTGATCAGTGAGCCGACACCTCGCATCGGAAACAACATCATTCAACGTAGAAACAAATCTTTCGGAAGCCACAGAACTTCCGACTAAAGGTAAATATTTTTTGGCTACAAAAAACAGACGCCGTTTGCAGACAACATTTTTTATTAGTATTGCTTTTGCAGAAAATCAATCCATTTTGCAATATTTATCTGCTCATAAGGACTCTTTCAGTCATCCGCCAACCAACAGACGCCTCGAGGAAGCGGCTGTTGGTGATTGGCCTAAGATGATGAAATTCAAAGCTTTATAACTTTAGCATAGTCGAACCTAAAATTGAGCCTATCTTCCAACACGGTTTTGTTACCTGGTTATTGGATTTTTAAAAAATAACCGGTTTAAATCGGGGCAAAAAAATAACCGACAAAAACCGGTTAACCGAAACAAATAAACAGGTTGTCGGTTAAAATCCTATCCCTAAATCAGTTGTGATGTTTGCTCAGACGAAACCTGCAGGAAAGTAAACAAAACTCAGACTGTGTTTGCTTTTAACGTATATTCGATCATTCGACGAATGAAAATATACGGAGGTGTAGCTCAGTGGTAGAGCGTTCGCGTTGCATGTGAAAGGCCCAGGGTTCGCTCCCCCCGCATCTCCAGTGAACACTTTTTACTTTCTCGTATACGAAGTATAAAAGAGAAAGTATTGTAATCGTCAAAAAATTCGAACTCGAGATTTTGACGAATCTCCACGTTTTAGACCTTCCTGAGTCCGAAAAACACAATTTTGGAATTATGTCTGTCTGTCTGTGAATACGATAACTCGAAAACTATTAGAGCTACGGGGATGAAATTTGGTATGTGGTCTTTACACATAATTTGTAGGTTTCTATCAAATTTGGGACAATATCCGTCAACGGGAAGTCTGTCTGTCTATATGTCCGAAGTATATTATGTGATTATAATTAATCCTACAGGCATCGCGCCATTTTTAATCACCATTTAGATGCCGCACTTTCGAATAGGTCCGCATTCTTTTGCATCGATGCAAATTGCTCCTTCTGTGCAAAGTTATTATATCATTATTCATCTATCTCTATAAAATAATGTAACCCAGGAACTGTATACTCACCTTCGGACACCAAGAAGAAAAAGAAAGGAACCCACACCTACCTGAAAGGGTGTTACGTCCTTAGCGGGCGGTGGGGAATAATCTCTAATATTAATAAAGATGAATGTCGGTCGGCCTGTTGGCGGTGTACAGAACAGACCGTAAAACATAGATCTACCAAATTTGGCACAGATATACTTTCGATGCTGCAGATGTGCATCTCGGAGCCGCTTTTTAAAAATTTTGATTCAAATTTAAATTATATAAACATTAAACCAAATTTCGTCGTTTCTTGCCAATAACTTCTGAATGAATTGATGGACAAAAAATTTTTTTGTCATTTTAAAGAGCAAAAAATTATCTTTCCAATGATATCAGTTTTATTAGTGTACGAAATTTTGTGTAATTTTTATAAATTTTTAAAGTCGTCAGAATCTTGTAGTTATTTGGGTGCGAGAGTAGTAGGAGGGGCCAAGAGATGTTTATCAACGTCACATTCTCGCACGGAACATCAAAACAAACTTACTATCGGCGAATGCTTAGGCCTAAACCATAGGTTAAGAATGGTAAATTAGCTAAATAATAATTTGTTCTTTTCTGTTAGAATCATATTATTAGTAGTGTTTCTTAACAGTTTATAGATACTAAATTTTTAGTGTGTGTGTGTATGTTTGTTTAATAGTAGATTGTTGCTACATCCTTTGTATATGTCAGATGTATGCATGTTTTATACGTAGAGAGTAGTAATTATTGTAGCATGTAAATTTTGTTTTGCACTGAGAATGATAATTATTCAATCATATGTTGCATGTTTTCATAGTTGTCGTGCTATATGATTTGCTTAATTAATCTTAAGATACATACAATTTTAGCTTAGAATAAATATTTCAGATTGTTGGATATATTTCAAAACATAGTTGATTTTCATTTTAGACACGAGAATTATTGAACGTAAACCTGAAGTTTAGGGTGCATACTTGCTTCATTCCTTACTCAATGCATGTGATTTACTGCTGTCAGGCAGTATTAGCCAATATTTTAATGTTACACTGTAGCTATTGTAAGGTAATGTATGTTTTTGAAGTTTACTAAGCATGTTTTATTGCGCAGAGATAATTGTTAATCAAATGTATGGATGTTTTATAGGTGCTTAATTTTTTTCATGCATGTGTGCACAAATTTTTTTATACACAGAGAGTAGTAATTATTCTAGCAGTAATTGATAAAATGTAACGAAAATTTAATTAAATATTAATAGAAATTAAATTAAAAATTAATTAAAATTCTTTTGCATTATACAGAAAGGCGCATATGCAGCTGCTTCTGATAGAATACAAGAAACAAAATTAGAACTTCAAAAATTAAGTTAAAAAATATAAAAAAATTAAACATTAATAAAACATTATTAAAAATGACAACAATACACCTTTTATGCGCGCTAACGCAGCAGCATTAAGTGATTTCATCATCAGAATATTCCAAGAATTTTATAAACAGAAATAAACGTATTTACAAACAGAGATTATCAAATAATTAAAACACAAATAAGAAAATTAGAAAGAAAAATACAATTAGAATGAAAGCAAAGTGGAAGAAAATTGGAAAAGAACCGAAATGGCGATTCTTCCTCAGAGGCCACACGCCATTGTAGTTCTAAAACAGGACAAAATTTTCTGAATAAAGGAATGACCATTAGTCAAAAATTATTCCTTTATGTGGCCTGAATTTTGTCCAACATCTGAAAATAGGGTAAAAGGAAAAAAGAAAAAAACTTGACAGATACCTTTAAAACAGAAACAATAATGAGACAGAAACCAAAATCTAAAAAGTCACCCTCTTTCAAAACAGATGCTCTAGACAAAGAAAGCCAAATAACATCTAGAAGCAAGCCCCTAGCTCCATCTAATTATTCTAGCATGTACATTTTGTTCTGCACTGAGAATGATAATTATTCAATTATACGTTGCATGTTAATGTTATACTGTAGCTATTGAAAGGTAATGTATGTTTTTGAAATTTACTTTGCATGTTTTATTCCGCAGTAATAATTATTCATCAGATATATGCATGTTTTATACGTAATTAATTTTTTTTATGCATGCGTGTACAAACATTTTATACACATAGAGTAGTAATTATCCTAGCATGTATATATTTTTTTTCACCGAGAATGATATGGATTTTTTGATTTTTATTACTTAACAGATATGAAGTCACTTTGGGTCAGTTATTAATCCCTTAAATATAGTATTACTATTATTTTAAGAATGGCAGACCAGGTGGTCGTCGTAGGCGGCTAATAATAATAGAAAAAGGGACTTCCGTCAGCACGAAAGGGACGGGCAAGAAGAGCAGGGTGGATTTAGGAAACACAAAATATTAGCCCATATAAAATATCTTACACTACAATACACCAAACTATTGCATATACTACACCCAAAAACAAGGGTGGATTTTAAATATGTCAGTGTAATCCTAAGCAATTGCATTATTAAAAAATACCAATTTACAAAGTACACCCAGCCAAAACATAGAAAAAACAAAACACTGTGCGGCTGGGGGAAAATATAAAATACAATTTCCGGGGGTATTTATGTATAAATATTTATTTATTTATTTATTTATTTTCCATTTTAAAAGCACTTTAAAATTCACATACAGGACCCGGGGCATATGATGGAGGAGATATTGGTGTCCGTTTTTATTCCATTTTTTCGGCAGAAGGAACCAGTGTGGACTCGATTCCCATTTTCTTTAAAAATCTATCTAAGAAAATCTCCAGAAAAAAAAATAATAGATTAAATTTTTTCAGCTAAGAAATTCTATTAAAATATCCACAGGAAAAGTTTTTACAATTAAAAACCATTAAAAATGTTAAATAATCAAAGCGCACAAAATAATAAATAAATTTTTTTTTAAGGTATAAGCTTTTATCCATGCGAAAAAATGAACGCAAAAGTTGAAAATAATTTTTCTGATTGCAATAAAACGCATGGTTCGAATAAAAGCGAGGTCGCCTTATTATAGCACCTTATATTTTGTGTGTATTTCCTTAAACAAATGGAATATTCCTAGGGAGCCCACGCTTTTATTCGATCCATGCATTTTATTGTAATCAGAAAAATTATTTTCAACTTTTGCGTTCATTTTTTCGCATGAATAAAAGCTTATACCTAATTTTTTTTTATTATTATTTATTTTATTTTCTACTTTTTAGTGATGGCTGACACGAATACACACGACATGTTAGGCATAGTAAACCAAATTCAATTATGAATTCTCCAATATTAAACAGATATTAAAATTATTATATACATATGTACAATTATATTTTAAAAATGATTTAATGACATTAACTTTCTGAAATATAAATCAGTAATATATTAAGTGATAACTTACAATTATTATCAAAAATGTAATAGGAAAAAAAGAGAATCGATCTAAACAACTTTCCGTTTTTGCTTTGAGTGCGAAACGTTTGGCCCTCACGAAGGAAAAGAAATCTGGTTGTTGGCGAATTCTAATAGAAAGTAAACCCAAGACGCGTAGAAACACTAGCTATTACGTCATTCATCGGTGCAGCGCCGGAAGTATACCGTATTCTCTGTTAGTTTCGTGGCGTTGTTACAAATCCACGTAACGTGAGGTTACCACCTTCCAAACTTGATCGCCCAAATATAGGGCTAAAATTTTAATATAATTTTGTTAGATTTAAAATGGCTATAGATAGCAAATTTTTTTGCATAATATTGTATTGTCTCCGGAAACCCACCACTGTGCTAAATTTCAAAGCTGTAGCTCGATTGGAAGTGGGTAAGAAATCGATCTCAAGATTTCTCAAGTTGAATAAAAGCTTATAAAATGGCAATCAGCCGCACCACTAGATGGTATATACAAGCTCTTTTATGTAGCGTCACGTATGAAAATCGCAAGGGTTAAGATCTGGTGACCTTGGAGGCCACTTAAGACGAACAAGATCATGCTGGCCACCTCTTCTGGTCATACAGATACTGCTGTACCTAGTGGTGGGAGTGAGGTGGAGCACCGTCTCGCGTGAAGATAAAATCACCCGGATCTTGTTGAGTTTGTGGAAGCAACCAGAGTTGAAGCAGTTCCGCTTTCACTGGGATTATCCGAATGCATGAAATAAAACTTCACGCTTAAACCAAACTAGCGAAATTCGCTCCGATGGAGCGAATTTTCTCTCCTTTCCGTACTTGAAAGTTCATCGTCCTTTCGGAACGTTTTACAATCCTTCCGCGGAGCGAAATATTCGGAGCGAATTTCGCTCCTTTTTGTATTGAACGATTTCGCTCCTTTTCCATCAGTTTTTAATATTAAAAGGAGCATGTTAAAAGAAATGCTCCTTTTTGAGCAACATTTTAAGCAATGATTTCGCTCTTTGTTCATTAATTTTTAATGTGAAAGGGAGCGTTTATGAAAGAACGCTCTTTTTTGGAAATGTTTTCATTACTCATTTCGATCCTTTTTGATTGATTTGTAACTTCATTCCGAGCGTTTAAAAGAAAAACGCCCTTTTTCTGGAAATGGTTTTATTAATTTCGCTCCTTTTGGATCAGTTTGTAAAATGATCGCTTTTTTAAAAATGCTTTTAATATTGATTAATTATTAACCTTTTCTGAACGTTTAAAAGAAAACATTTTTTTAAGCAATAACGAGACCAGTGACTTTGTACCTTATAAAGAGCATTATGAATAAATATCCCCCTTGAGGTAATAAAATGCTGCTTATTATTTTATCGTTGTAAAGATTTTTACTAAACAAAAACGGTCTTTTACCTTAGTTTCATCACTTCTGCTATTTTAAAAACTAGTAAGAAACAATTTGGAGGGGGGTGCTTCTTTTAATACCAACATTATTCTGTACAGTACAACAGATTTCTATAATGGAAACAATTGTAAACTATATAGCACGGTTTATAATAAATAATTTTTTAATAACCCAGCTAAAAAAAAACTGCAGAATTTTTTTTTTTAATTTTCTTAAAAGATTTCTGCAGATTTTTTGAAGACAAAAAAATCTGCAGTTTTTCTTCAATTTAATCTGCAGAAAATTTTTCTCTATATATTCTGCAGATTTTTTGCAAGACAGCAAAAAATCGGCATTTTTTCTTCAATGTAATCTGCAAAAAAATTTCTTATTATGTTTTCCTCTAAATATTCTGCAGATTTTTTGAATACAGAAAAAAACTGCATTTTTTCTTCAATTTAATTTAATAAAATATGCAAAAAAATCTTTATTTTTTCTTTAAATATCCTGTAGATTTTTTAAGAATTTGCATTTTGTCTTCAATTCAATTTGCAGTTATTTAGCAATTTTCACAAAATCATTAAACTTGACCAATATCTGTTTTTTTTCTTTTCTTTTTGAAGATTTAACTGTATTCTCTAAATCCGCATTTCTCTAAATACATATTTTTCACCATATTCTCTAATATTGCAAGTTTATTTTCCATTTATCCTTTAACAACATCTAAAGCACACAACACACGTTATTTGCTTGAATTTTACTCATTCTTTTACGAATTATAATTTTTAGAAAATATTAATTATAAGGCTTTTGAGTTTGCACCGAGTAGTAAAGTCTTGACAGACTGAGTCATCTTAAAAAATATAATACAGGAGGGTGGCTACAGAAACAGTGAAAAAAATTTCCCTGACTAAACTTACAACATTTCCCTGATTTAAGGCTACTAATTATATTAGTTTCCTGGCTTTCTCCCTACTCAGAATCACTGTATGTGTACAATATACATTATTAAAAACACTTTTACCAGTTATTTAAAATGAAGAAAAAATATGAAATTTAATTTTTAAAAAATGGAATGAATATCCTAAAAAATCTATTAAAACGGTATATTACATTTCTTATATGTAAAAGAATATTGGAAATTTTAACAAAATACTTTGTTTCTAAAACTGCATAAGAATTCTAAGAAACATTAAAACTACTCTTTGCAACACAAGTTAAATTATATTTACAGTAAAGGTTATTAAGATCTTTGCTCAAAACTTCAATAACTAATTAGTGCTCTTTGCATGAGTACCAGAATAACATGTTGAAACATAAATATAAAAATAGTATAATTATACGTACCTAATAATATATAATTTCGCGAAGATCTAAACAAGAGAAACTGCCAAAATATTACTTCAAATCTTTATTCTTTAACAAATCATAAGAAATTAATTGCTCTAATCAAAAACTTATGCTTTTATAAATGAATATAAGTTTTTTTATTCCATTTATTATTACAAATAATACTGCACATAAGATACTAATTTATAGATAATAACTCAAGTAACAAATAACAGCAGCACAATATTTTTATACTTTTATTACAACATAAAAATATATTTTTACATAAATTCACTGTAGTAGAACCAAGTATTACACTTCCTACAATAATAACCAAGATGAAAAATGCTTAATGAAATATATAGAATCGAACTGATGATAAATTACAGAATAAAAACTTATTGTAATATGTACCTAATAAAGATAATCAGAACTGCACATGGATTAAAAGCTTAAAATAAATTTGAAAAGAAAGAATATAAATGTGTTACAATTAAATTTAAAATTATTATACTATATTTACATGGAAACAAAATGTAACCAACTAGAGTGTATAAATGTTATTGGTGTAAAGGCAGTTTTAAATACAGGTAAAACATAAATAAGTAAAAAAAAAGATGTTACGAAAAACACTCTTGATTACACACCCCAAGCAAAATTTTTGACATTCATAAAAATATTACACACATATTTATCTGCAAATTTTATACCTAAAATTAACAGTCTGAATTTTTAACTACATTTATACTCAATTGCACAAATAATTAGAAAACTACTTTCAAAAAAATGAAAAACTTACAATTTTCAACCAATTCCTGTGTGTGAGTGGGGTGGTATTTTGATAAAAACCAAACAAAAATATTGCACACTAAACTAACAATCAAACATAGCTGTTTATTTTTTGACCAATAGCTAGATATTTTGGTCAAATTTATTTAAATACATTGCACACATAAAAAACTGATTCATAATATTTGCCTAGATGGCAGATGTTCATCTTGGACCTTTCCGAAAACAAATCCATTTTTCTATATAAAACAACTGTGATTACATTTTGGTAAAATTCTAACTAAAATGTTACCTACTACTACTAATCTACTTATGTAGTTTTCCTTGATTACATAATGGATACACATAATGAAAAGAGAATTTACAACACTGTCCAGCAAAGAATGGAATCTATATTTTCGACAGAACTCTTGGCAGTGCTGCTTAATTTATATATAGCAGTATCCATGAAGTTAAAAAATATTCTTAAGTGTTCAATATATTTCACTGCATCAAATGTCTTTAATGTACATTGTCCAACTTCAACTGGATTTTTGTCCAAAATTATAAAATGGCTACTTTAGAACTTTTCTCCAGTGACAAAATACAGGGCTGGGTTTACAAGACTACTGCTTCTTCTAAGCAAACATTCACCTATAAATCGAAAAAAGAATTTGAATTAGAAAAAATATTGAAAATATTCCTTTTAAATAGTTAAGAATTTTTTTTTTATTCCACAGAAAAAAAGTTAAATGCATAATTTAACCATAGCTTTTAAAATAATTCATTTTAAACAATAATGACTGAAAAATGTTTAGCCCAATGTATCTGAATAGGGCATAAGAGGGGAATTTGAACCACTGATTTCCTGAAACCTGCTAAATAAATTATTTAATTAAAGAAAAATTTCTGCAACATAGTGAAGGACATTGTTCAAACAGAATTTTTTAACAATTAGTTTTTGTTTCCATATAAACATTTAAAGTTAAAAATTTGCTGTAAATGTCTTTTACAAACTAGTAGTTTAATTATTCTCACATACAGAACAGTAAAAAAGGTTTTGAATGAACTGTTTGAAGAAATTATGGAATTAGGTCTTGACACATACTCCCCACACCATTCTATTGATTGTTGTCATTTTTAAGATGAGACACACATCCATTTGTTTCGCACACATATTTGCAAATTTTTAAACAATATTTAGCTTTTTGTTTTGAAGTATATCATAGGACCTCTGTTAACCTTAGATACCTGTTATATAAAAGTTACAGTAAGAATCTTTAGTTAGTAACCAAGCAATGGCTTGCAAAATTTTAAACTAAAGCAAAAGTTAACTCTTTATGAATGAGAGAAATAAAAATATTCATAAAAAATTGTGCAATTTTTTTAGAATAAGTTGCAAAGCATTTGCAGCTATATTAAATAGATGGATTTTTCTAAACATATGATAATTTTTAATTAGTACACATAAACACAGTTATATTTCTTTTTTAATTAGTTCACATAAACACAGTTATATTTCTATGAAAAAACAATCATATTTTGAAAAGAAGTTATGCATTATATAACTTTCTAAAGCAAATTCATTACTAATCTACAATGAAAAAAATCAATTTTATTTATTCAGTCTTACTATCTACTTCTTCAGAGAATCTATCTGTAACAACTTTTTGGCATTTGAAATAAGTCATCCACGCATTTTATAAATGTCAGTGTCGATTAAATAGCATAGCCTAAAATCAATAAAAAAAATCAAATTTCTTAAAATATATAAAGATATTTACCCTACAGCACTGAGTTCAACATCTAGAGTACATTCTTATAGGGAAGTATGAAGATGCGAGAGAAATGGAAAAAGCTAATTGTACCCAAATAATCTATTCCCCCCCCCCAATATTCCGATAGTGGAAAAATTAAAACTAAAAACACTCATCCCAATGCACAATCAATAATAATAACTAGTTTTATGCTTATAAATGACCTGATCAGTTAGGTAATTGGTACATCAATAAGAGACAAAACTTTTAAAAATTTTAATAATCTTAATGGAAAGTAAATCTATAAGAAATCCAGATTGATTAAGAAATTCTCATTAACATTCTAAAAATGTATATATAAAAATATAATAAGTGATAAAAATAAGTGTGATTAATACATTGGATAAAGATAATTTTTATTATTTTAAATTTCTTCCTGAACTTTCTAATGGATAATCTACAATGATAAATAATTTTCGAAAAAATAAAGTGGCATAAAACAATGTAGGATTTAAGATGAAGATATCTCTTATTATTTTTAATGTCTCAGGAATTTTAAAATTTGCATTCAAGTATAATATATGTCAAGGATATGTTCAGAAGGGAATTAGGTCATTTAACAAAGTTTTGCAGAATGTGCATAGATATAATGTTAATTATATTATATGTATTAGGTATAAGTAAGATAATTAAATTTTCATTAGATTAGTCTGACAAAACACAAGCATTTTGTGGACAGGCAAATTAAATTTTGCAATCTTTTTTCTCCCAAAGTTGCACTTCAAAACACATTTAAAACATGCATACCCGGTGCATCACTGGTATCAGGGTTCTCGACCTGCGGCTTTCCAAAAAGGATCCTCTATTGATTTTGGATTTCTTTAGGGTGTACAAGCTCATGGACCTGAAATAGCTCTGCTGACCTTCGGGGATCATCAACATGCATTCACAGCTGAAACCAAATTTACATATACATTAAATTAAAAATAAAAATAAGTGTGATTAATATGACAGGGGATGAAATTAATTTTCATTTTTTTAAAATTTCTTCCTTAACTTTCTAATGGATAATCATTAATGATAAATAATTTTCTAAAAATAAAGTGTCAAAACAATGTATTCAGAATGAAGATGTCTTATTATTTTTACTCTTATTATCTTTAATGTCTCGGGAATTTTCAAATTTGCATTCAAGTATAACATATGTCAGGGATATGTTATATGTCAAGGTTCATATGTTCAGAATGGAATTAGGTCATTTAACAAAGTTTTTGCAGAATGTGCATAAATGTAATTTTAATTATATTATATGCAATAGATATAATTTATTAACTAAACTTCCATTAAAATAGCCTCCCAAAACACAAGCACTTTGTGGACAGGCAAATTAAAATTCCCCCAAGATGTTCAAATATTTATTAATGGAAGTTAATTCTGATGAGTACACATTTTATCCAAGCAAAATAAACACATAAATCAAAAAATATTTATAAAAACTGCAGATACTTTATAATTATTAAACAATGTCCAAAATATTAAAATAATGAAAAATTAATAAACAGTATTGATTTATTTTACTATCTGTTTAATTAATACAGTTTTTAAACACGATCGATGCAAAAAAAAAATCGCGTAACGTGGGGTTATTGCCATATTAGAAAATCAGACTCATTATTAATTTCCAATAGAAAAATATTAAAATAATGTCGAATTCACAAAGAGTATTGTGAAGTTAAGCTACTAATAATCTTTGCACACAGTCGATAAAGGATTTGGCGTGAAGCGGTGTCATATGAAAAATATCTGATCTATGTAATGCTTTAAAGTGCAATTTTAGAATTTGAAAATGTTACTTACCCTTCATAATGCTTCTATCCACCTTCCGGATCGATGTTGTTAATTAAAAAGATTTAATAATCTTTTTTTGGCTCCAAAATGCTTCCTCTCTTATGGTGTATGCAGGACGCGAGCTAAAATAAAACAAAATGTCGGCTGATGTTGTCGGGTCTAGTAGAAACAGAGAAAGACTAAGAAAAAGGTCACGTAATGTAACCGATTTCTCAGGCACCCCCCTCTGTAAGTGAAACGTGGTGAAGCTCGTAAAGGAATCGACCACGGAAGGAAATTCCCGATTCCGTAGTCTGCGACGGGCAGAAATGGAACTTTGGTTTGACGATAAAAGTGTTTGCAGGGAGCGATTTACAACCTTCAAAGATCGAAAAGAAATTTCATTCCGCTCCTTACAGGTCAAAATCATCAATTAAATTTAGCGTGTTTGAATTTTCCTATAGGTCTCTATCTGTGACTGTTCATCAGCTTCCTTACGAATCACCTGTATATAAGCGTTCAAATTCACTCGGTGTCATGGTCAAAAAATTCTAGTAGCAGTTGGAGGTGACAGCAATTACCGGCTTCCAATAATAAATAATGCTTTTTTTTCATCGCTGATTTAAAACTGGTTTTGTGTTACTCGATAGAGAACTAAAGGAGAGAAAAAGTTACACAAAATTTTAAAACAGTTTGTTTTAATTTCAAAATACATGAGGCATCAGTAAAACTAAATTAACACAATTGTTACGAATTGTTGTAAAAGATCAGTAGCATTATATATAATACATGATCCAAAGATACTGATAAAATCATTCTTATCAAATGTAAAGATCCAATTAACATTCAATTATAAAAACATATTAACAACAATAGCGTTCAGTCTGTCATTTTCTTGAGCAATTCAATTGCAGGTAAACACCATTTATACATTTCTCAATTACCCGCATCTACGTTGCCACGTCATTTCGTCAGTCCGATTCATTCCGTGGCTCCATTATAGCCGACAAATTGCTTCGTTTATACTGACACCAAAAGCTTCGGTTATGTCGTTTTCACTCCTTCTGGATGCGAAAATTCTGTCTCTTCTACTAGATACTATTGCTTTCAAAATAGTCATGATTTCCGGTATTCACAGTGGATGAGATTAATAGAGAAATCGTCTGCTGCACTATTTAAGCAACAGAAGAGAATGTGAAAGTGCCACCCTTCACATAAAGGCGCGATGGACTCCATTGAAAAAACTTCGTTATTTCTTTGTCCAAATGACCGGTAAACATTCAATGGGCTTTAATTCAATTCGTGGCTGTTAACTACCGAATAATCAGCACGTCGGGCGACGATTTTAAATTAAATACCTATCTTCATACACAAATCGTATAAGACTAATACGTAATTAAGTACTCAAACACCACATAATAAAGATACTGATTTTCTCGCTTTTATTAATTTTTTTAATATTATTTCCCATACTGTATTATGCTGTATCTAAAGGCTATAAATTATTGATTTTAAAATGTATTGGTAACTTGTTAGAGGTGTTAATAATCAAGATCAATTATGATAAATTCGATTATATACGTCTTTCGTTCATGCGTCATTTAATTAATCAGCGAAAGAATATAACGAAGACTTTACTGTCATTTATTTTACGCACGCCATTGCATTTTATTTCAATATACAGCGCATTCCGCTTACAACGAAAATTGAACAGATTTTTTCATTACCAAACTGGTCATTCAAAACGGATGAATATCTGAGTAAATTCCTTCATGCGGTAATGGTTACAGGGGAAAAAATTGTACTTAATTAACATCTTTCTAAATGCATATACTATTCGTTGTCAGAAACATACCAGTATATCACAAAAAAAAAATATTGCATATAGCATGGAAAAAATTCGTGTCCAGTAGTTTCTGAGAAAATATTCATTAGGGGTGCTGATTTTCCTTTTTTAGATCACTTCGCTTGTAAAACGAATCTTAAAATCCAACCCATCTATTCTAAGTTTATTTCAGTATTATCCTCAGCAATCCACCCTCTGACAGACAGTTCTGTTTGGCTCATAGACATATTATTAAAATAACTTACAGGAACTGACGACCCACTCAAGCCACTCTGGGCGGAAGGCGTGATTAACCGCAACTCCTCCGTCATTCTTTTCCTTCGCCAACTGGAACATGTGTAGAACATCTTTTCCAGAGCTGAAGGAATTTTAACACATGAAAATCAATGGCCAGTTTTAATAAACAATTCTGCGCTCCATTTCCATCCATTTGTCCCAGCATATTTTTTACCCATTTCGGTCAGCAATCGGCGTCAATTCAACTGGTTCAAAGTGCAGCTGGCGGTAGGGGAGAGCCAGCTATGTTAAATCCATATTCATCTCCCGCTCTGCGCTGTTTCCAGATTTTGCCTAAACAGGAGATCTCAATCAATCCGTCGTTTGAAGTGCCATTGCCTCATAAAGTTACAGATGCGGTTGAACTACCAGATTTGGTTTGGTTGAATCGATCATTTTCATCACTTTGTAACGATCAACTTTTCCCAGCCCGCTTATTAACAATCGACTTTCCCAGCCCTTCTCTGCTTTCAATCATTTCCCAGCCCTTCACTTTCACCAATCGACTTTTCCCCGGCCGCACAATAACAGCTTTAATCCGGGCACCAGCCGCTGGCTAACGCTTCCCGATCCACGACACCAGCCGCTAATAACAGCGCAATCGACTTTCCCAGTCAGCATGCTGCTTTCCGATCCGTTTTCCCGAAGCCGCTGTGCTGCTCCAATCAGCGCCCACCACAGCCCGTAGCCAGCACCAAGTCGGCGTTTTCAGCCAGCGTATACTTCCATGAGTTTTTCGATACCGAGCAGTTGTTTATTCGCCCGGTGTTCCCCAGTTCCGTTTTGGAAGAATGACACCAGCGGAGATATTAGAGCTTACCGTGTGGATGTCATCAATCGCCAAACTGTTGTGGCCGCACTGGCTAATATGTCATTCCGATTAGATCGAACCAGCAGTTCATTAGACGGTAGTCGGAGAGCCGTTCAACACTGCTTCTTTTTTACGAGCAAATAAAACGAGAAAGGAGTAAAAACCTCGTAAAACAAATTGGTTTTCGTCACCGGTTAAAAACACTACTTTGCATTCTACCTGAGGTAAAAAAAGCTATATTTAATTTAATGTCACTGTTATCCTATGTCTTCAAATGAATTCAAAACTATCATTTCTTTTTTGTGGGAACCACATGCTACTAATTGTGGCTTAGAGATTGTGCCATTCACCCAGTAATTTTGAGAACAGATCACAGGAATGAGCATGGCTCATTCTGGAGATGTTCACATTTCCGTTATTTAAGCTCTCGTAGCATTAACGTCGGTTTAATAACAAAGTTGTTTGTGGACCTCGACGTTTTGGACACTCCCAACAAAATGAGGACGACACCCCAGGCCAGCCTCCCCTGGCTTCAGGCTTTCCGCACCGCCCCAGCGGGACGGCAATGCTTTGTACAGCTGTTACATGCAATCCAGCAGAATGGTTTTCTCCTGGAACCACAGGCCGCCGCGGTCCAACGTTCCGTTTACAACAAGATGTCAGTTCGACCAAAACTCATTTTTTAAAACAAAACTTTTAATTTATTGTGCTAAAACTAAATCTCGAAAAATTAAGACAAAACTCGAGATTTTTTGACCAGTTCCACGTTTTTAGACCCGAAAACCTAAATTCTGGAGATTATGTCTGTTTGACCTGTGAACTTTGTCTTTCAAACACTATTCAGCTGAGAGGATGAAATTCGGTAAATGGTCTTTACATAATTTATAGGTCTCTATCCAAATTTTGGACAAAATCGTCTGAAAGTCTATCTATCCGCGTTCGTGTAAATATAAAAACTTAAAATTTGGTGCAAAGTTTATTATCATGAATACATGTCCATATCGGTAGGGACAAAATAAATCAAGGAGTGACTATATGGTCTGTATAATCACATACTTCTGAACACGATAACTCTAATCTGGCTTTCAGATAAAAAAAAATTGTTATAGAAGTCAACTAGCATTAAATGTAGATCTTCAACAAGGTAAACGATCATTTTCACTAATCTAGTACGAAGAAAAGAAGGCGTTCAAATTACATATTAATTTTTCTTCTCTTTTGCAGTAAAGATTATATTGTGATGGTACACAGTTTAAAAATTTGTTTTGTCAATAAAAACGGCTTTTCACAAAACATGATAAACCCCTCTCGTAGTCAGAAACAATACCAAATGAAGTCGAAATGAAAATAGTTTTCTGCCGCTATTGCATGGCGAATATACCGCTGTGGCGCATCAAGGGAAGCTTTCAGTAGGTAATGCTGTTTTGCCTCACCGCAATGTTGGTTTATACCGGTATATATTTTCTCCCATGTTGAGAAATGCTGAGAAAGTTCGGGAGATCCAATCTCTGGTTTAGAATAGCATTCAACAACCAAGAAGGTCCCGGTTCGAAACCTATTCACTGAATATCTCGTATACGGAAGGTTTAATCAGATGTATTGTTATCCTACCGCCGGATTTGCTCAAAACCAGCTACTCTGCCCGACCAATCAGCAAATTAATATTCATTTTAGTCCAGGCGTTTCTAATCTAAGTAGTCAGATTAAGCAAGGTCTTTCTGGATGAGAGGAAAACCCCAGTTTTTAAACTAAAACCATATTTTCTTTTTGTTCCGATTTTTGTTTTTTTTTGTCCAGTGCCGCCGGTTATTTTTTTAAAATCAATAACAGGGTAAAAACCGGATCAGAAGATGCTATTTCGCTTTTAGGTTCGATTAGATTAAGAATTTAACAAGTTATGGCTGAATTTCATATTGATGGCAACAGCAACTTCCTCCGAGGCTTCGATAGTTAGTATTGAACTATGCTTTCATTGGTCGTTACGGCTGGGAACCATAATCAGCATTTCGTGGAAGGTACCCGGAAACTTTTGGTAACTAACTGGTCGTTTGGCAGTAACAGTCATTTAATTTTAAGAAAGATTTTTAGTCATATGGCTTTCCATTATATGAATCAAGAATTTTTATCTGAAAGAAAATAAAAAATTAAAAGACTATTTGAGTAAGAAAATTTTAAAATTCGTTACAAAATTTACAAAGAAATTACTGATTGAACATTGGCGTGAATAAATCATTAAATGCATTGAAGTGGAAATTAAATACTCTGAAAATACCGGAAAAAAATTTCACGATTATGAGAACTTAGTTGAAGGCCCCTAGACAGTTATACTTGTCAATCGACCCTAGAACCATGAAAATACCAAGCAGAAGCTTATAAGCAGCAAGCGATTATTTCTTGATACCCTGAAATAGACCCACAGCATCGTTTTGCAGCAGTCGCAGGTACGCGAAAGAGAAAACAGCGCGAAGGTCACGCAGTGTGGCAACCCTGCGCTTATTATTCCAGTCTATAATTATTACGCTGACCTTCGCTGTGGCATATCATTAATCGCAGCCAGACAGCATTCGAGATTTTCCCCGTTTCTCAGCAGTATAAAAGACTAGACGGCAATCAATATTTTGAAAACCGTAAACACTCAAAGACGGCGGCAGCTGACGCACTTTTCTGGAACAGTAGTCCGGCTTCAGATCGAGTATTATCGCTGAACTTTAAATCTATTATACTGAAATCCACCAGCTTTTCCTCTTATGTGGAATAAAAGTAAATCGTCTGCATTAGAGATCTTCGATTAACACTTATACTTGAAGGGCTTGCCTTTTCCCGGAAATGCCATGAAAACTCGCCGATGTTGCAACTTTCTTCTGTATAGTCAACGTCATGGGCGCACTCTCCGAGCAATGTCTATGGCACCTATCACTATCATCTGAATCATCTCCCATTCATTGAAGATAATAAAACCGAAATTCAATAAAGATTTTTTTAGATGACAACGATTGCTACTTTTTTACGCCTGCCTCTTCTACAATAAAATTTTCATATAAAATCTTCGACCAGGATTGATAATAAAAAAGTTTAAAACAAATTTTTATATACTGACCTCCGTAGAACAAAATGTCAATTTGTAAATGTTTTGCCCAAATTCGTATTCAACAATTTCTTCTATCTACAAACACAGAGATATAAAACAAAATTTAGAAAGTAGATCTCTTTTCCACTTCCTGTCACTGCTGTAGATCCGATCTTTCAGTAGACATTTTTTAGGGATAATATACATATAATTAAGGTGAATCGAAAATAAAATTTATTTATTTAAAATCACAAAGAACAATAAATAAATTACATTAATTTTAAATATTACAAACCTAGTTCTATGTTGTGAATATATCACTTAATAACTCATCACTCTAAGAAACAATCAGTGCTATAAAAATATTACTGAATTACAACTAGTAGAATTTTCAAAATAGCTTGCCTTGTGTATGAAAAAAAAAAAAAAAAAAAAAAAAAA
>BGPR01007103.1:0-73952 GCA_013235015.1 Araneus ventricosus | reverse complement strand
ATCTTTAACCCTTTTTTTCCTGTGATGCTACTAGTATTGAATCAAAATTTAATTAAATTAATAGAGTAAATGATAATCTAGTGCTGCAATTATTAAAATTGTGCACTTTTATCGAGAAAACACAAATGTGTAAAATTTTATCTTTACAAGAATGAAATAAGTCAAGTTCAATAATAGTGTATAACAAAATTTTGTAAAAAACAGATTAAACTAGCCACATAATGTTTCAAAATTTCTAATTTCAATTCGTTCTTTCATTAAAAATAAACTCAGTTAAGTTGGTAATAATACTGAAATTCAAATAAACATTCTAATGAACATAAATTCTATGTACATTTAAAATAATTTTCCCATGTCGCAAAATAATTAATCTTTAAATTTGCATCATAAATCTTTAATGACACATTCTGTAAGAAGACATTCATCAAGTCCCAAGAATCGTTTAAGTAATTGCTTGTATCTCAAACATAAAAAACTTTATTAGTTTACTTCAAATCCTGAAAGAGGAAAAGAGAAAGCCTTTTGGTTTCATTTAAATTAATTTTTCCTTACTCATTATCTCTATAGCTGCAAGTCATAGGTATATGAAAGTGGAAGATGTCTCCATTAATTGTGCTCAGAAACCCCAACTGCCGTTACGTTTTCATTATTTTTGAGTCTGAAAATCAGGAAATTCACCTGCCACGATGTTGTAACTAATTCATTTGTCCAAATTAGTGATAGTGGGTTGTTAATTAATAAATAAAGGCGAACTGATTTTATCAAAGAGTTTAATTATATATGAAGTAAATTAATTTGGTGTTATGTGGTAATATGCCTTACAATAAATCTATTGCAAATAAAGGAAATACCTGATGCAGGTGACAAAGTTTCAATTATCTATATTTATCTTCTTAGATAATTCAAAGAAATTATCTAATTTCGCATTGGAATTTTATATATAATTATCAAATATAAATACTTCTTTCGCAGAAATAATTAATTCATAGCATTATAAATATTACAGTAAGTGGATAGATTTAAAGTCATTTTTAATGCGCATTTCAGAACGCGGAACTCATCGATGCATTGAAAAAAATCTTTCAAAGGTCATCTTTTCATCTTGGCAATACGGTTACGAATATTTTGGCCTTAAAAAAACTAGAAACACCGAAAAAATTCGTTATGACATAATGCTGTGTGTGTTAAAGGCAGATTTATAAATCTAGTAATAAAATGACACACAATAACCAACGTAACAGCAAAAGTAAAATAATAACATTCATAAAGAATTTGCAACAGATTGAAATTAATAATCAACAAGTCTAGACATTTCATTTTAAAAAGGTATTTATTATTTTAATGTACAAATGTTCCAAAAATTTATCAGAATTCAAAGTGTATTATCTTAAATTGCATTTCATTAAGTTTAAAACATTTGTCCAAAAATAAAATTTCAGAGGAAATATTTCCTTTCGATTTTTACTAACAAATTAAAAGACCATCGGTGTGCAAAAATTATCACTTTTAATAGTTTTAAAATGCATCCTTTAAAACCCTTTTGAAACGTGTTACTAATGAATTGCAAATTCGTTTCATATTTTGCTAACGAAGAGTAAATGGCTTTACTCATCATTTATAAGCAACTTACTAGTGACAAATAATTAAATTATAGCCGAAAACTTTCGACTTTGGTTTCTTTGAACATAGCTTGCTCTTTTTTCATTTCTTTCTCTTTGAAGGTTATAATTAAGATCATTGATAACCCGCTAAAGACCTCCATCTTTCATGGTATAGAAATTAAACACATTTACGATGAATTATCAATTTAATTTTCAGCACTATGGATTTTATTAACCATATTTAATAGAAGTTATTTTGCAACGGAATATAAGGGTGAATGAATAAACATTTATTATTAGTTATAATAATTTTGTTTCAAATAAATCAGCAATACAAATACTTATATATACAATACATAATATAATGGAACTGGACGTTCTGAGAACTCAATCGTTCATTATCTTTTAAGGTTTTTCAATCTCCGATAGAACAGCAAAACAGGCAGATAGGTGGTAGGATGTACGGAAGCGCGGTTGCGCATGTCTCTAACTATAGCATCTGCTACTGCTGACGTAAGCTCGCGATTTTCAACTGAGTCGTCGGTATGTAAACATGGCTAGTAGAATTGATGCTCCCGCCAAGTGCGGGATGCGTAGTGTTATTCGTTTTCTTCAAGCAGAAGGAAATAGTACAGCAGAAATTCCCCGAAGAATGAGCCTTGTATTCGATTACAACTTTATGAGTGATGGTGTTGAGGAGTGATTGCCACAGAAAATTTTAAGACGTTCATGATGAAGAGGGACAAAGATGCAAGTCTATCGCAACAGATGGTCTTTTTCTAGGAGTTCCCGGCAGCTTCTGGAGCAGCTTAAATGGGACGTGTCTGATCACCCATTGTATAACCCCGACTTAGCGATGAGTAATTTTCATCTTTTCCTTGAGTTGAAGAACTGGCTAGGAGGCCAAAGCTTCCAGAAAAAGAAGGAGCTTCAAAGTAACATTAAGGCCCATCTCACATCACTGCCGGCAACGTTCTTCGAAAAGAGGATAAGAAAGTTGGTTTGCAGAAATGACCAGTGATGTGGGGTGGGTAGGTAAATATCTTTTGGGTATATACCCGGGTATTTACACACGGTTCGGGTAAATACCCAAAATAAATATTTGGAGGAAAAATTGAACAGTGATTTACACTGAAACATATAAAATTTATGAATTCCCAAAAACTTTATAGTCTGTGTAAAACGTATTTGTGAATAGTAATTCGAAATTTAACTTAAAATTTATAAATAGCCAAAAACTGGGTATTTTGCAAAAAAGAAGTATTTGAGAATGGTGATTCAAAATTAACAATTAAATTTATAAATACCCATTAACTGAATATTTTGAGAAAAAAAATGTATAAAATGAAATTTGATGAATTAATTTTGAATGATGATTCAAAATTAAACTTATAAAATTTATAAATATCCCCAAACTGAAAATTTTGCAAAAAAAAATAACAGAAAAGCATTTCCGAATGATGATTTAAAATGAAACATATCAAAATTATAAATATCCCAAAACTGGGTATTTTTCAAAAAAGTTATTTGCGACTGGTGATTCAAAATGAAGCATATAAAATTTCAAAAACTGATAATTTCAATTTGTAAAAAGAAGTATTTGCGAATTGTGAAGCAAAATGAAACAAAAAGTTTTACAAAATACCCAAAACCTGGGTATTTTGCTAAAAAAGGTATAACTAAAAGTATTTACGAACGTCAAAATTAAACATACAAAATTTATATACATAATGCAGAGTTTATAAAATTTTTTAAATTAAAGTTTTGACCAAATTATAAAAAAAAATAATTGCTATCAGGATTGAGAATAAAGTATTCTAAAAATTAAACAAAATCAGAGTATAATTTAATTTTTCTGGTTTAGAACTATGACACTAACAGAATAATAATTTTTAACACCCCTTATGTTATATAAACATCGCCAGTGAATTTCCTCATATTGCCATGCTTCAAGTCAACCATTCATGTTTTCATTTAGCGAGTGATTATATCAATATCAATGTTATATTACATTAAAAAGTAAAAATAATAATAAAATGGGAAAAATTAACTCATTGGAATTTTTAATGTTATGAAGGATAAAAGTATCCAATGTAAGTATTGTAATATTGAGAACAAACATGCCAATGTTAGCAAAGTGGAGAAACACACAAAAAATATACAAGTCCTGTTGGTTTAAAAAAGTTTTTGAAAGAGATAAAACACATAATGCATTTTCTTTAAATCAAATTCCAACCATAACAACTATACGAAATTTGGAGTTTCAAGAATATTTAAGTATTGATGTTCATGACCCAGATGAATTCCGCCTAACTAGTAATCTGTGTGTGTGTCTAATATATCGTCAAATAATATAACAGTTTCTGCTACAAAAAATTCACATTTCTTGTTGCTGAAATCTTGTTACAAAGATCACTTACCTTTGTTGAAAGTAATATGAGTGCATATTACTTTCAGAATAATTCACTTTTAAAAACTGTTAGAACTGCGAACTTTCCATCAGCAATATCTGGTAACTTGACTAATTAATCCAAAAAGAATTATAAACAATTGTATCTTTCAGTTTAGAATCTATTATTAGCTATTTATCATTTTAAAACCAAACTCAGCATTTTCTTTTTTTAAATTTAGTTAAAATAACTCTCATTTTTATAAAGCAGCAAATGCCTTATTATTCATTTACTCATTGTAATTAAAAAGGATTGACATTTAGGTCATGTATTTTATGTAAGCTCCATGCTATAGTATTCTGTTTTTGTTTCTTCTGAATCATTTTTTAGCTTTTATAGATTTTAAAAGGTTATAAAAGTCTCTTATGTTACTGGATTTTCTTTTTTTACTTTACCTTATGCTCAGTATAAATTCTATATATCTTTTTATTATACAGAAACATCTTATTTCACAGCAATGCCTGTATTTTATATGAATAGAGTTAATTGAAAAATAAATACCCATTTTGGGTATTTACCCTTAAAAGTTAATACCTGGGTATTTTACAACACTGTTCGTAGTTGATTAGAAATTTTAGTTGATGGGATATTAATGTCAAATAATTTTGAAAGAAAATATTACTGCATCACTGCTCGTAGAAGATTAGAAATTTTAGTAGATGGGGATATTACTGTCAAATAACTTTGAAAGAAAGTACTTTTTTCGAAGAGTTTTTGAAATTCGTTTGTACTCTCACAAATTATGTTTAAACGAATCTTCTGTTAGTATTTCAGTATTAAAATCCATTTAAATTCCAAAAAATAAAGCAAGAAATGGGTCCAGCATGTTATGAAAGAAGGATCTGACACAAATTATGTGATATATAAATTTACAAATATGAAGATCAATACCAGTTAATAAATAAGAAGAAATCTTTGAAACAAGTGAAGCAAATATAAAACAGTTTCAAAATTTTTGATAAAGATAGAAAAATGTGTATTTTGCGTTAAAGTAAAATAATACAAAAAAAAAATGTCACCAACGAAATAGCAAAATAATCTATTTCTCAATGAAATATTTATAAAATGTTGCTTATATAACGTGTCATTTAAATTTTATAACTTAATGAATGTTTTTAACAAACTTTTTAAAAAGACATGAAAAATTTGCATCTCTATATATTTCCATCTCCTCAAGGTAAAACATATAAGAAATACATTATTCCTATAACGAAAAGCTTTCTTATAAGCAAATTAAAAATTGTCTTATAATTACGGATTATTCAATTAATATAGGATTTTTAGTAGTAAAAATACATCTTTGTTAAAAAAATATAATAACATAATTAATCTATGCAAAACCTTTAATTTTTTAATAAGCAAATAAAATTTTCAAAGTTGTTTTCATCATGTCTAATTTCTGTTTAATACCAGATCTTCATTTTTCCCCATGTAATTAAAGCAATTTTATTATTCATTTAAATGTATAGATGCTTAAGACATTCAGAATTATAATTAAAACTCAGATTTATATTATTGCAACGATGGAAATTTTTACCAATCGAATTCAAATGCTGTACACTTAAAAACGGGATTTTATTTCCTCGTTTTCAATGCATTAAAATTTTTTTATCTGAACAAGTTATCAAGTTATCTATAAATAACATATACTTAGGTCATAAAGGTAATAGTAAACCCTTTCTTTCTCATCCTGCTACAGTTAAACACAATTACAGTTTCAACAATCAATCCACTTTTCATCATTTATCACCGAGAAACATTTCTATAAGTTTTTACCATCCCATGGAAAATTTGAATACTTTTCTTTCGGTCACACTAGAGCTCATCTAAATTCAGTTTGCATGAAAAACAAACCTTATTATTTGAAGAAAAGTTTCTAAACCAAAGAAAGTTTTTCCAAGGACAAAAACAGAGAGACAGAGGAAAACGAACAGATTTTTCTGCAGAATTGACTGAGGTGGAAGAGAAGGAAAAGTTCAAAGAGATTCTATCTACTTTTTCAGTTTACTAGAAATAAAAGTAGATTTTCTACTATTCCTACAAGGAGAATCGTTTGCAAAAGTTTGAGATAAATATATTTATTCCTACTTTGAGGCCGAATTTCAAAAAATATTTCTACTTTCCTTTGGTTTCTCTTTTCAGATATAAGAACATTCTTTTGATCTAATACTCTTCCATCTTACTGTCCTGTTCAAAAACCAAAATATGTTTCAACAAATCTATGGTATTCGTTGTTATCAATCTTTTCCAAGATTACGTGCACATGAGAGTTTGCTGTAAAGTCTGGTTTTGTTTTATGAAACCTTCAGAGTTTTATGTCATACGCGTTTTATCTGGATACTTTCTAGAAGTCAAAACAAGATATATTGGCTAACAATAGAAACAGAGAACATGGCTTAAGTTAATGTTATCCTACAGCATCAAAGAAGTTTTAGTAAGAAATAAAAAAAAATATCTCCTTTAAAAATAGTGAATAGTGCTATCACATTGTTGTGAAAATTAAAATAACCTGATATAGTTCGCAGTTTTATGCAGCATTTCAATTTAAACTCGTTTTTATCTTGATTTTATAAAATAAACATAAAAAGTGCATGAACCTTCCCGCCAGAGTGGCGAGAGTTTTTGTGAACTTGAACAAATCTTCTCGCATTGGTAAATTCATCTATCAATAATGTTATTGAGCGATATTAATATCTCCAACAGTTTTGAAGTGTCGGATGATAAAACAATATAAAGTGTTTTTTAATATGATTAGATTAAAAAATATGTTTGGTAGAAGTCAAATAGCTTGATTCTTTAATGCATACTTATCTTTGTATGCAATATTGTAACTGAATAAATGACATTCATTTCTTAATGCAGTCACCTTTTTCAACAAACGCTTGTACAACCAAATGGCAGTGAATTTTTTCGAAAACATGTATGAGGATCTAAACAGCATCATTAAATTTATATAATTACTTAAACGTATAACATGCGGATGCCCTTACAAACTTAATGGGCACAATTCTCTTGTTTAGTTTTAATGGTTTCGATTACTACATCCATTCACATATTAAAATATATTCGTTATAATATGTTCATCCGTATTTAACACAATCTGATTCGACTTATACAACTGAAAATCCTAAAATATTGGATTTTGATATGCTTAAAACAAAAAATACAACTAATTAAGCTGAAACAACGAATTAAGCTAATAACTCAGCCTTGAAAGGAAAATTCACTGATACTGAAAATCTATTCGCAAACCATTGTGCAACAACTTATCAATTTAGAACGAGAATATTATTCAACACAAATGAAAGCAAACATGCAAAAGTTACTACTAAAGGAAATAATATTTAGTTACAATGCAAGGAAAAAATTGTCTTTCTATTTGCAAAGTATCAAGTGTTTGAAGAAAGTCTATTGACGAGGTTTCTGTTTTGTTTATTTGCATTAGGAGTAGGACTTCCGCCATAACGACCAACTTCCAGTGCTAATTCTGAGTCAATGGAGAACTTCAAATTTCAGTTCAAAGTAGAATTTTCTAATGCTATGGCTTATGGACACTTTGAAAATATTAAAAATCTTGTTCCTATGGCTATAGCTCTAAATGTTTACTTAAAATAAGAACATAATTTTGTGAAAAGGCTGCCATAACTGTTCGTTACTGCTCTTTACGGTTACTTCTACGACTTGTTTGGTGGTAAATTTTTAACCAAACGATTTAGCTGATTACAATCGTTCCATTCGGAGTTTAGCCTTTTTCGTTTTCTTAAACTGATTTAATTAAAAAGGATTACACAATCTCAAAGAACACAGAATTCACCGTTTTGTGCAATATGAAAGAACTGATTCGAACTTGGCACTTAATACAGTATCCAAATGGATTTGGCGATTGCTTAAATTGAAGGGCTACCGGAAAACGGTCTGTGAATCCAAAATAAACAAACCAGAAAACTCATCCACAGTCTGGTTTTAATATGGTGTTTTATTTTTATGTATTTAAAATGCAGACTTCAAAAGAGCGCTTACAGAGTAATATACATGGAACAATTTGGTTACAGAAGTCAATTGAAAGTTTCAATATTTATTACGCCTTATGTATTTTCTCAAATTATTACATTTCAACAAAGAGAGATAAAATTTTTGGTTTGAAAAAAAATGAAGTTCTAATAATTGTTTAATTTCACACTGTTCTAGTAGACTTATTTTCTAATACCTAAGAATAGAAAACGATTGCTGTAGTATGCGTTTTTGAAATTTTGCATACTCGAAGTTTGATTCTTTAAAAAGTTCAAAATACAACAAAAACAAGGCAAAATTAAATAAACAAATTGATATTGGAAAAAAAAATGACAGAAAAATTGATAATAGTTAACATACGAAACTATAGACAATTTTGAAGAAATATACAAAATAAAGTCTAAATTTTGATTCATGATAAATAATTACACATAATTTTTTTTAAATATTGGATAGAATTGAAAAGCGGGAGTTCCGCAAATTAGTGTTAGAAATGCATTTATATGCAAATTACGTGCATTTATCCCTGTATTAGATTTATTTCTGGAAATGCTGACGGTATGGGAACACGTTTTGAAACATCTTTTCCGAAAATCATTAATATGTAAGAGAAGCAGCTAAATAATATTGTTAATTATGGAACAAAACTTCCACTGAAGGATTACTTTATACGTTAAATGCATTAATCACAATTTCGCTAATTATAAGCTTTATAGAAACATTTTGAAGCACAAGATTAGATTTTCAAATGCTTATTAATTGCATTCTCTGTACTATATTTAGAAATGTTTTTGAAGGATTCATTAATATCATTTAGTCATTTAAGACGAAGAGCAGAAGGTTTGATGGAGACGCGTGAGTTACTTTAAACGCAAACACACGTGAAATTGGATTGTATTAATTAACCGTCTCAAAGTATGTGGGCAGATCTGTTCTTTCATTAAGAACGCAAACAATCCTCTATAAATACGAACAAGATTCCAAACGTATATCGATAGCAATAGGGTTTAATTAATTTTTTTCTAAGCAGATTTTCGTTTCGTATGAATGTTCAGCAAAATATCGAAAGGTTTATGCAATTCATTGTTCTATTGAAGTGATTATTTAAAATAAAACGACGAAACTAATATTAGCTGGTTTATGACTCAAAACAGAAAGCAGTAAAAGCAGTATTTAAATTCCAAATATTTTAATAATTTGATAGAATGTTACCTTTCCATTTAACACTTTGAGTTTTTACCGAGTTCAGAATTTGTAACGCATTTTTATGCATTGATTTTATTCCATAATCGGTTCATTGTGAAACTGAATCTCTAGAAGATTATTACGAAGATAAAGGCGAAACTCATTGAGGCTTTAGGAATAAGGCAAACTCCAATTGTTTATTGAATGAGTTGGATTTGAAATTATCTGTTGCTTTCAGTAAAGTTTGTTTCATTAGCACAAAAATATACGCCAGAATTAAAAAGGCTGTTACGTGAACTAAACTCACTGAATATGTGGATGCTTTTCTAACTTTTCACTTAAACGTGTAACAGCTTCCCCTTTCTGAAGTTCTTAAAAATGCATTAAAACTTCTTTATATCGTTAGAAAATAACCACAACGCAGGTAAGAAATAACCACAAGAGAACAGGTCCCTCACTCGATCACAGTCAAAGACCAGGTGGGATTTGAGAATGACTCATTACCAAGGGATAACACGGACGGCGTTATGTCCACTTTTATCATTGCTCATTTCCTGATAAGATTAGGTCACTACGGTTACCAATAAAAGTGTAAGGAAAATAAATTTTTTTAAATTTTAAAAATTTAATTTTAAAGGAGAAAAATATTTCAACAATTATAACCAGTATCAGATGGTTTTTCTCAATAATATTTTACTGATCATTAAAATATTTAAAACAACTGTTTCTTTTAGAGTAGTGAACATTTTAGATTATTATAATTTTTTCATGACGTTATATACAGAATTTGAGAAGAATGAAGATTTTAGGTCCAAAGGAATTCAAAATTCATCAATGTATCCTTTTTTCTTCCCACTTACTGGACGCCGCTGTTAAATTGGCGCTCGCGAAAGCTAGAGATATTTGTATCATGGCCAGGCTGTATAAAATGATAACAAGAAATGGAATAGAGTAACGAAACGCGTAACTTTTGAATATAGATTATTTAGAAGCACATAAAGCAGTATCAAATATATTTCTGAATTTTAGGTTTTTATTCATAGTATTATATCTCAAAATATGTTATCAATAGCAGAAATAAATAAAACATTGGAATAATTAATTTTTTCAAAAGCACAGGCTTCCAAATTCTTCAGGTTCTTTGACAGAAAATATTTTAATTCGAATTAGTTACTCGGAAGCATGTGCAAAAGTAAAAAAAATAACAAGTTGATGCTTATAAGGAGTTTGCTTTTACTTTCCAAATTAATGAAATAATTCAAAAGCAAGATGAAATTTAAAACTATTAAAATGTAAAAAGGTGTTTCTTTCGTAGTCACTTCTCAAATTAAAGATCTTTCTTAAAATGAACTGTAAGCTGTGTTTTGGTAGTAACCCCTTTCATTAATTTACAGGTAGTTTCACAGTAAATGAATTACAAAGAACTTGAAATTGTTCTCTTTGAAATATAAATAAATAGTAGTAAATATGTGAACTTTAAGATGTGTGGGCCGTATATAATCTTTCCAAATTTCCCACAGAACGTTTTCAGGTGTCGAGAGTTTTGGGCTCATATAGCAAAATTGTCTTTAAGTTTTGGATAAATTGGAACATGAAATATATTTTTAATACAAATACGTAGAATATAACTCATTCTTTAGGCGGAAACACGAAATCGAAAAAATGTGCAAGCTCATATTGCATTTATAAGCCAATATTGCTTGAAGATAGTATTCTTGAAATTTCAAAGAATCTTTTGCGAGCCTTCTGCATATTTTACCGTTAAAAAGTGGAATATATATAATTTAAAATCTGTGAGAAAGGACACGGAATTTAATAGAATAGATTTCGTAAAATTTGCTGGAGCTACATTTTAATGGATTTTATTTGAGATTACATCAAGCTTCCTGAATTTTCATTAAACCAGACGTCCTGTACGGTTATGCCACTAACTCCAAATCATCACCATTTGCGATTCCAGTGGTGTCAAGGAAGACGGAGTGGAGAGCTATTGTGTTCTCAGATGACAGCCGTTTCTGTATTGACGCCATTTGTGGCCGTATGTTGATGGCAGTGTTGCCGTATGTACTCTGAACCAAGATTTCTGCGGCGTAGACAAGACATCTTGGACCTACATTAGAAGCTACGGCCTGGGCAGCAATTTCCTATGACAGCAGAAGCACTCTTGTTGTTATCCCACGCAGCTTCACAGCATATTTGTATTTTAACCTAGTGATAGAATCGGTTGTGCTGACATATTTTATCACTATTCCAGGGGGCGTTTTCCAACAGCATACCTCTCGTACCCATACCACTGCTGTCATCCGACCTGCTTTACTTTACTTTACGCTACGATACACCCCTGCGTCCAGAGATGAAGATCTCAAGTTTGATATCCGACGTGCTTGATGAGAGAAATATCGCTAGATCTTTCTCGCATCAAGCAAGTATGGGACATATTGGACATCAAACCCAGCGTCATCCACAACCAGCATGAACCTTTGCTGATTTGACTAATTACTCCACCCACACAAGATGACATACCGCACCTGTTCAACACAATGCATGTGCATTTACATGGTTACATTCAAAATCTTGACGACTACAGGGTTATTACTGAACCACACTTTCACATTTGAAATGACTCTTCTTGCATATACTTTCACCTGTGACATTGAAACTTTAATAAAATAAATATGGTACTCAGACAAATGCTTCGTCTAAATTTCATTCCTATAAACTAATTTATTGTTGGTGTTGAGATTTCATTTTTTCGCCAGTGTATGCATATATTGTGGAAAGCTTAAGGACAGTGAAATATACACCCTCTATAATCGTCCAAATATTCCTTCATTTCAATAGAAAATGAATGGAGATATATCAGCAAATCGGCACTTTAAATATTTGAGAGATCCTAGAAATACCTCCATCTTGATCCAAAAATAGTCTTCAAAGACGACATGTCTGAGAAAAAAAATATATTTTCGACGCTGTAAAAGTTGCATATTCATTTTTTTTCAAATAAAACCAGAAATGTACGATAGTCATAAAATTAACGTAATGCATATTTTCAAATGCAGAAAATTCCTCCCATAGCATTTGCCTCAACGTAATTTTGCATTCTGATGTCAATATATCCAATTTATAAATATCGATAAAAAGAAAAAATATATTTTTTATACTTTTATAAACTAGTCACGTTCCTGTAAAATTGTGTCTAATGAATTCAATCGAAGTTATATATGCTAAAAAAAATCTAAACATATAGGAGTGCTACACAAACTGCATTTAATATACGCTCAATAAAATTCGAGCTTCTAGATGTTAGCGGTTACTTCAGCCCTGCTGATTTTTGTTACAGTCACGTAGATATAAGCTTCAGCTAGAATTTATCGCATTTCATGAATAAATATATAATTTTTTCTTCTCTGTAGGATATATAGTACGTGATCAGTTTCTACTACGAATGAATCATTTGTATATCCATATTGCATTAGGAATGTCTAGTAAGTTGTTTCACTTTCCATACATACGGTTCATGAGAGCAAAATAATGTTAATAGAAAAATGTAAAGGAGCAAACAAGGTTTCTGCATTTTTCACCTGTCAAGTTTTTTGAATTTGAAGACAGCTGCTTATAATGTGAAGGAATTTTGGAAAGTGAAATATTTTTGTAGTGTACTGAGTTGAATATATAAGTACTTTTTGAAAAACAGATGTGCAAAAGAGCACAATTTCGTATTTTTCTGATAAGATTTAGTGTCATGAAGTGTGGCGATATTTGTATGCTTCCTGCAGTTTCAATTTAATATTAGATGGAAATGTATCGATTGAATCCTGGCACTAAATATAAAAAATAATAACAATATAGCCTATCGACCATTGAACAGTGATCCATATCATATTAACCCTTAGTGGGAGGGGCTGGCGTACAGAGTACACCAGTAAGTTATTTCTTGCTGCGATGTTTGATTGTTCATCCCTCAACTCTCTCCCTCTCTATAACCTAATAAGAACATCCGTCGAGTACAGTGAGTCTAGCCGATTCGTTCAGTTTGACTTCTGCCTTCTAATCTAAGCATTTTTTGCGCTCACGTAACGTCGGTGAACTCAGTACGCCAGAAACTTGTACGCTGCCAACAGATTCGACGACAAAGACACGGCGGACACACGCAGAAAAACAGATAAGTCATCTAGAGTGAGAGGATTTTTCGACTCTTTCAATGAAAAGTACCAAATATTCCATATATAAGGTGATCAACACACAATCAACGAAAAATTGGAGCCCTTTCTGGGAAATATTCATTTATTCATCATGACAAATAAATTTTCTTCTCTTTCTATTTTATATGTCATTCTTTTTCTCTTGTTTTCACTATTATAGTTCCTGAACAGATTGAAGTAATAAACTGAGAAAAATGGGTAGAAATATGAAGCATGGGGTGAAAGAAACGACATGGCTCCCTTCCCAAATTGTGCTATAAGTTAGCCCCTCCCACGAAGGGATAACCAATTCAATCTATCGCACGCAGTGTTTCTAACACGTATGAGTTCGTTCAGAAACCAAGATTTGTCCTAAGACTCATTTTCCCAAATTGCCAGAGCGATTTTTTAAATCTTTTTTTTGTATGTGTGTGTATTTTGTTATACATTTTTTTTTCTAATTCTTTCTTAAACAAGTACGACTTTATTTTTTCTTCCCACATTTGTCCACACTTTGGAAATTCTCACGATTCTTGGTGCAGGGCCATACATTTGTGTTAAAAATTTTATACTCACATTGCGACTCTTTAGATTTTCTGCCTTGAATTCTGTAACCTGTAGTTTTGAATTAGCACTGTCACAATCATTGTGCAACGTATGTTTACTATTTTTTCGAGAAATATTTTTTGATGTAGAAATTGTTTTAGGCTTTCGAAATAAAACCTGTCGATTGCTTTCAATCTGTAACTGGTCTTTATTTATTTTACTCGACTTCATTGTTGTTTAACACAAAGATATATTACGTCGAAATATTAGTATTGGGTAAACATTTTTTTTTGTTGTTTAAAAAAGGAACTAGGTAATTAAAAAATCAAAATATCGCTTATAGTTTTGGAATTTTGTTTCTGTTAAGAATTAAGTTAAACTATAATGCGTATTACTTATATGAATTTAATGTGTGTGATATACTCAAATATTTTTTTCAAGAAAAACCGTGAAATATCTGTATTCCAAGCGGATTCAAAACTAATTTAAGCTTCTTACATGACATTATAATATTATTGAGAAAATGTTAGCTGTTTCAATTTATCTGCAAGAAATGTATTCCAAAAATGTTTACTTCAATTTATGAGCCGATTATTGATTGAAAATTATTTAGATTGCTTAGTTAATTATCTATATTTCTAATGGCTATTGGGCTGATTTAGAAGATGCTAATTTATTCAGGATTAAATAATCCAACATTTTTTTATTCAGTACCTTGAAAACTTCATTTGAATTTTTCATCAATTAATATTTGGTTTACTGCATCAATATTTATATGTTAATATGAATAAAAACATATTCAAGAAATAAATGTTTACTTACAAATATTTTGTGGTGATTCTACATTAACAAGTTCCAATTCTGAAAGAGATAAATAAAATAGTTTTAAACCTGATTAAAAATAAAATACTACATTATTAAGGTTTCTACTGAGAATAATTAAAACCGTTATATCTAGAAAGAATAAAATTATCTAATATACTTAAGAGGAATATAATGGTACTGAAAAATTATGTAAAATGCTTTGTCTTGTTTCAAAATAATATTGTAGATGACCTTCGTCAACCAAGAATGAAATATTTTACGATCAAAAACAAATTCAAGTAGATAAATGATGAAAATCATTAATATCATTTAATAACGAATGTTCAGCTTATAAACAAGAAAATTTCAAGTCTAAACGATTGAGAGTTCTACATTTTTCAAATAGATGAAGATGGTATCGTTATTGCAATTGTATTCTAGTTTGACTTCTGTCTTTAAGAAAATATATTAACTAGGGTAGATGTGTTACGATATCTTTCCTTCTAACATTTCAAGTTCATCCTATTAAATAGAATTCCGAATAACGAGCAGATATTAGTCCACCAACTGAATGCCCTCGTGGTCATATGATTCATGAATCTGTATTCAAAGCCTTGAAATTTCAGAGACATGGACAACTAGAGATTTCGTACCGTTTTAGGTGTCGCATTCGTCAAATGACATCGGCTGCAAACTGCGAGAAATTACTAAGTAATAACATCCACAAAATAAGATTTTAGGTGTGAAATTCAACAAATTGATAACTTTTGCTCATAATTAGAAATATTTTTTCCGATATCTACCATACGTCTTTTTGTTTTAACTGCTCAGGAAGAGTAATCCAGGAACAGGACAACGCATTGTTAAAAAATAATGTGGATCCATCAGAACTACATCACTTTCCAAAATATCAAATTTTATACTTTCAGTCCTAGTAGTATTCCTCCCACGGAAAAAGAGTTCTTCGCGGTGCAATCTTTTTTTTAGAATCCATTTAGGTGTGAATAATTGTTTCAATTTGTCCAGAAGGATATACAGACACGGATTCTTGACTGACAAGAAGCTGGGAAATTTTTTCAAAAGAGGATTTATTGTTTTAATTGCAGAGATTGTTTCGCTTCTTTTTTGCTGCATAGATCGAAGAATAGATTTCATTTAGAAACTGTTATTCGAATATCATGGTACTTCCAAGACGTCAGTCATAGAAAATATCCAAATCTAATTTTTTTACATATTCGTCATATTAAGAATTTAAGTTTTCACGAGAAAAATGATTCATAATTAATTTTTTAAAAACTGTCTTAGAATTAAGTATAGAGATAGATACATTTGAGACAAATGTTTAAAAGAAATAGCGACATAAGAATATAATTTGCCTCACTAAATTAAAGGAAAAACTTTTCAAATAAAATTTGTAAGCGTTTGAGATATGTGGAAAAAATATTGAACTTTTTCTCAGTTGAATATTACCACCAAAAATATATCAATAAAAAATTTCAAATCGATTCTGTCAATACTTTTATGAGAATAAAAATCAGTGGCACAAGGTTATATTAATATAAATCACCTGAAAAATTTCAGTACAACTTAGAAACCAGGGTCGTTTTAATGTTTTTCAACTGATTAAGTTTTTTCTTCTGATAATGTAACATTGGTTAAACTGGTAATTTTGTATATTCTGACAGATGCTTAAAGTAAAATCATATCATAAATTGCTTGGTACACTATGTTAAACTATAATTTGTATTACTTTCATCAATTTCATATTTATGTTCTATTCAAATATTTTTTAATAAGAAAAGACTGAACACACCTACATTCCAAATAGATTTAAAATTCATTTAAGTTTACAGCAAGAAGCTATAATATAAAAAGGAAAATTTTAGCAGTATTAATTTATCTGTATAAAATGCTTTCCAAAAATGTTTACAAGCAGCCCCGCCATCTCTCTGCTTCCTCCTTGTCCTCCCCTTGGTTTGGTGCGGAAGTTTGGAGAGTGGTGTTGCTAGCCCAGGTTTCGTCTTCGTCATCTGACCACGGTTCAAAATTACACGGTCCGTCATAAAATAGCCCTCGTGTTGCTTCAAAACGGTACGTTAATATAACTAAAAACTAAGCCTCTCCGCTTCGTGGCTAGCAACCACAACTTTTTCAGTTTTAAACAATGCTTATAGATTAGTAGAACAAGTTATAAAATCAAAAAATCTTCACTTCGGTTTTAATATATTGCACAATATTGTCTTGAATATTTACATAAAAGTGTTCAGAACCAAAATTGCAACATAATACACCTCTAAATAAAGTTTCTCTTCACTATAATAGATACTTTACAATATTCTTGAGATGCCGTCATATTGACTGAAGTGTATACAGAGAAAAAAAATACTATTATAAACTTGAATAATAAATGTATAGCATTCTGAGTGGTTAGCAATGCTTGCAAAGTGGCAAAAAAAACTGATGAAAACGGTTCTGCTGTTGAAGCTGGAGGACTGTTTCAAGGATTTTCTCCATACAGAATTGTACATTGAAGTAGTTTATATATATATATATATATATATATATATATATATATATATATATATATATAAAATTATTTACTTCTTCATCCTCAGACTTTCAGATTCGTAGATGATCTTATTGTTTTTAATCATGGATCATTTAATATTACGTGGCAAAATATTTATCCTTCAGCCTTGCTTCTTAAACAAACAAACTGTAATCAGTTTGAAGCGGATTTCTTAGATCTGGATATTAAACTTATTGTTAATAACTTTTGTATCGATATCTTTGACAAATGAATGGATTTTAATTTTTGTGTCAACCGACTTTCATATTGGTCTTTTAATATTTCTATTAAGATTTATAGAAACACTATTATCTCTCAATTTTCTCGCATTAGATCTATTTGTTCGAACGAAATTTCAAAATCTAGACAATTAAAGCTTTTGTATGATCAACTTTTAAATAATGGTATTCCCGAGAACTTTGTGCGACGATATCTCAAGCAGTGATTACGGAACTACTGACAAAGCCTCTTTCTCCTTTTCTTTCTCTTTCCTCTGTTTGGCAACGGCGATAACTGGTTTGGCGTTCATTTTCCTCGTGGTCGCGGTAGCGTTTCCCTGGCCATGGTAAGCATATTTCGCTTTATTTTATTATTTTTTATGTTACGGCTGTTTTTTATTCTAGGTATTTTTGTATTCGAATTTTTTGTATTTGTATTCGGATTTTTGTATTTGATTCTTTTTAAATCTTCTTAAATGTATTTATATTTTTATTCAAGAAATCTTCCATTTTCGTTTGTTTTTGCTTTTAGAGGGGATGACGGCAATTTTTAACGGATTTCGTTTGTCGTCAGCAGAAAAAAGCACAAATTAATATCATGAGCGAGCTTCCCTTCCTGACGAGCGACTCGCTATGATATTTTTCATTTTTTTTTTTGGTTTTTTTCTGGTTTTTGTCTATTTAGCCATTTTGTCCTTTTTTACTGTTTTTGAGTTTTTATTTTGTGTTTATATGTTGGTTTTGATATATATATATATATATATTAACAAAAAATTATTAACACCTTTAAAAGAATAGTACATTAGAATTGATTAATTTGAAATATTCATATCCTTTGATTTCAGTGAGATTTTAGTATATCTTAACATTAGTAGATGGCGCCTCTATTATTAGAAATAGTTTGCAAATGATAATATGAAGAATTGCATCATTATTTAAATGTTAATATCAAAATTAAAATAGTTTAATATAACGTTCTTAAAAATATAAATCTATAGTTTAATTATTAATGATGATTTAATATAGTATATATAACATATTTAGTTAAAATATTTTCACAATAAATGCGGAACTGTAATTCGTATTTAGCTTTTGGCATTTTTTGCTATGACTTTGAAGCAGTAAGCATTTAGTTAATTTTCTCGTTCTTTTCTTAATATATTTTGGAGATTTACGCTTATATTTGTTGTCTTTTTCTAACAATTGGCCCTCACAGAAGGTTGGTGCCTATAAATTTCGAAATAATGTGACATAATCGATTCCTCAGGTCGATTGGCATTTGATTGTTGGAATTTCATATCTGTATTGGCTTTTTCATAGTAATAGTTTTTAATCTTATTAGCTTTCTGTATTTCATTGTATGAATAATATTAAGTTATATTTTTATTTTATTTAATTTTAAATGAGGGTTTAATAGGTGTATATGATGAAATTGTTATTTGAGTTTTAATGGTTTAAAATATATATATATATATATATATATAGTTATATATTTTATAAACCATTAAAACTCAACATTTTCATCATATACACCTATTAAACCATCATTTAAAATTAAATATAAAACAATAACCTAATAATACTCATACAATGAAAAACAGAAAGATAATAAGATTAAAAACTATTACTATGATATATATATATATATACATGTATTTCAAAAATGGAGTGTGGTGGGGAACAGGCTACCATTGATTTTATATTTAGGGGTCATAAACTTTCATATAAAATAACAATTGTCGATATCAGTTAAGTGGTCAGGACTGGGAGATTGGTCCTTTGGCCAATTATTTTAAACATATAGATATGACTCGTTTTAAGCGTTTCTATTCTTTAAAATATAACAATTTATTGATTTTCAAAAAACAGAGAACGTACTAAATTCATGGTAAATGAAACACATGTACGAGTTTCAGATTGTCTTAGTTGTTAGACTGTTCGATTTAAATAAAAATTGCTATCTGATCATTTCCTTATTTCTTAAAAAAACCTTCAGATTATTTATTAGCTGACCAAAAAGCAAAATGGCTCCACCCATTCATAAAACAGGACTGAAAGAAATGAAATTAACTTTAGAAAAAAGTAGTTGTTAAAAAAATCTCATAATTTCATCAGCAAAATTCTCTCCATTAGTTGAAATAAGTGGGGTTGGCTTAATCATGTATTCATAAAACATACCAAATACAAGAATTTGCAAGCGTGGCGCACATGGTACTATGTCCCTTTTAATTATGGCACTTAAAATCCTTTTACTGGAAGAATAGAAACTAATCTGGCGGAATAGATTAAAGGAAAGTGCTCTTTAAGTTTTTTTTTCATCAGATGTGATTTTATAAATCTACTTCAAAATTTTAAAGGGAGAAAGAAAAATTACGAGAAAGGGAAAAAAGCGATAACTTTCGCATACTTTTGCAATTGTTTGACGGCAATAAAATTTTTAAACTGTTATTTTATTCTTGCGATATTTATACGCAGTACTCTCCCTCAACGAGCTTGTACTCTGTTAGGACAAAACAATTTTAAGAAAAAAGTAATAATTATATCATATTCTTCCGAGTAGCATGTAAAATAAAAGGCAACCGTAAAACACTTTCTACTTTTTCTTTACAAGATCGTGGATTAATTTTAATCGATCAACGGAATGTATTCACTTGACTGCTTAAATAACTTATTTCATTCGAATAACTATATGGTATATGTCAGGGGTGGGGAACCTGCGGCCTTAAGGCCGCATGTGAACTTTTTGAGTTTCTTAAGCGCCCTTACCAGTTACTTACAATTTGCATTGAAGTAATATAATAGTAACTACAGAACAATAAGCCTCAAGATTCCTTGTTCGTGCGGCCTTTTGCCCAACGACCCAATTTAATGAGGTCTTTCAGTACAAAAATGTTCACCACCCCTGGTATATGTGAATCACGATACCTTCGATGCTATACCGGAGGACACTTCCAGGATCGAGGATGGACAGTTGCCGTATAAGTAGGCAGTTTAGCTGATAATAAAATAATGGTGATGAGGCTAAAAATAGCCGATGACGAAACGTACCTCTTTTTATGGGTTCCACGCATGATACGTTTCTAATAAGGTTCATATTGCGTGGTTCACAGCACCTGTATTTTAATCTGAAGCAATCTGGTCATTTAGATTCACTCAATGTCCTAGTGTCTAGGACGGGTAATTCTTATGATTGACCTGCTCAGCATCTACTCGGCCCACCTGGGGGCACCACGACTATGTGCATAAGAAGCCGCAATATAAGTAAGCAGGTTCTCGCTCCTAGACGTGGGAACAGTAATGTGGGGAGGAGGCTAAGTTCCCTCTCCTATTAATAGTACGTGCTTCATTCGGGAGGGGTGGTCCGTGACCGGTGATGGCCATTAGCAGCCACAGGACTCTAGCTATTGCAGCGGCTATGGCTCCTTGCACACATACCGATTCGTGTTGACCGGTTTGAAACCGGTCTACAACATTCCATTAGTAGTGTATAGAGAACAGTTGGAGCTTGCACACGTACCGGCGCCTACAAAAATCGATCGGCTGTCGAGAATTGCCACTGCGCTTCGCCGACATCGGCAGCTGCGGGGGGTGGGGGGGGGCCCAGTGACACATGTAAACCTACTGGCGCTTGCACACACGCCGATTTCAGCCGATCGACTTCGCTCTCGTGGCGAAATAATAAAATCCGTAACATTTTGAAAAACATGTTGAACAATATTTTTAGGGATATTTTTTTTCTTTATTGATATTTTCAGTATAGGAATGAAGAAAATTACTTATACACAAAGAAATTTTTAATGGATAGTTAAAAATAATGGTTCTCAGTGGCGGATTAAGTTTGATATAAGAAAAAGCGCATTAACATTTAGGGTCTTTGAAAATATATATGCTTTTTTACATTTGAACAAGTCGGTTTTTCTAATTTTAAAATAATATTAATGATTCCGCATACATTTCATACTTTTTTTTCTATTTTTTAATTACATTTTGTACTTGCTTTGTTATTTATTTTTAATTAGCTTAATAAATCTTTGTTGAATAATTTCAATGCCTTAAAGTTAGTTATAGTTAATTTAACATAATTTTCTAATGAATTTTCATTTAACATAATTCGCTTTTAAATAAGAATAAATATCAAAACAACTTTACTCTCCGACAGCCTTAGAAGTAAATATAAATTTGCTGTTTTCACATTGGTTTCTCTTTTAGTTTTGATTTATTAACGTAATAAATGGAAATTCAATTTTTTTCGAATGTTGAAGTGAGTGCTTTCCAAAATATTAGCACATTATAATTTGGTTGTATTGCCAAGTCAATTTTTAAGGTGTCCGCCTACGTTGTGAACCCATTTTCTGTCGAAAATCAAAAACATTTTTTTCGTTCTGGAATATGATTTCAATTGAATTTTTAATTATATATATATATATATATATATATATTAATTTATAATTTTATTTTATTTTTATATTCATAATTTTATATTCATGGCTACTTCAAAAACTAAATTTTTAATTGCTCGGATTGCTGTAGATATTTAACCCAGGTTCTTTTAGTGGCCTTGCACCTATTTTGTTCATTGTTTACATAATGTACCTGACGGAGTCTGACCATACCATATGACAGCTAATCCCAAAATTTCTTTTATTTTACTAAAGCCATAATCGGAAATGAAATTAGAAACATTTTAGTAAAACTTAGTAGTTGAAAATGGAAAACTAAACAAGTATTTGTTTTTCATTGCTTTCACTTAATAATTCCCTTAGTATTTATTTCTGTTTAGTTGCAATTTAGTTTAGTTTTAAGAACTATATAACACTTGAACTTTGTAATTAATTTATGAGCCAATTATAGGCTTTTGAGGCAATGTGTCTGAATTTTGTATAATGTAAACTTTCGTTTTATATGACGTTCAACAAACATTGAGAATTTCATAAACTTAAAAATTAATTTACAACTAATTAATTATGTATGATTTTTATCAGTTATTAAAGCACATTTTACATTTGAATGAATGCATAAATGTTAAAATTATATTGTCGAATTTGCCGGTTTGTATTTCATAATTCACATATTTTTATTAAAAATTTATTGTTCCTTTCAAATTGATCTCCGATATTTCGGCGACATCTTTAGTATATGAGAAATGTATTTTTAACTGATCTTTACAGGAAAATAAAACATCTGTTAAACTATTCTTGTTTTCTTTTTTGAAATGGAAACAAGCATAGATTATCTTGGTTTGAAAAATTAATATTACATATTTTTCATTTGCGCTTCATATTAGTTCAGTATTTAGCATTAAATTAACTCGATATTACTTAAGTTATAATATACATTTGTTAATTCAAAACATTTTCATTATGATAATTTCATATGTAATTGTTATTATCGATTAAATATACTAATAATAAAGGTACATATCAAGTTAAGTAAAATTAATATTTCAAAAATTTATTTAAATAATATAAATTTATAAAAAAATTAAAGTATTTAAATAGTGATTTTAGTTTGTGATATGTTGGCTAATTATTGTGTTATTTTTTTCAAGTATGGCAGAAGAAATTGATAATGTATTCGAGAATGACCAGGTTTACATCCGGTATAAACACGAATCGGTGTGTGTGCAAGGAACGCATCTTCTGCAAAAGTAGACAATTTTCAAACCGGTCTACAAACATAGGTGTGTGTGCAAGTAGCTGTTCAGTTTGACCCGGATGTTACGGAGGGGAGGGGTGACTCACTTTTAGGTTATGATTGAACTGGCGCGGGTGGGAGCACCTCCAGTGCGACAATGATAAGTTTTCTTGTAAGTAAGCAAGATTTCGTTTCACACAATGCTTCATCACAATAATGCTTTTGTGGCTGGTTAACAGTCCAATAGCAGATGAGGGGTTTTATCTTCAGTGGAAAGTTCTACGTATGAGATGCCTGCAGTCGGGTTTATTTTGCATTTATTCTAAGCGCTCATGCTGCTCTTCGTGGCTGTCCAGTCAATGATATACATAATATATCCTAGGTTGGGGAGGGGGACTTTTTGCACTGAAAGGCCGCATTAAATTTCGGCAGTTGGGCCAAAGGCCACACGAGCAGAACCTTAAGGATTATTGTTCTGCAATTATCAATATATTGTAGACAAGTTTATTACTTTAATGAAAATTGTAAATAACTGGCAGGTCCGCATAAGAAACTCAAAAAGGCTGCATGCGGCCTTAACATACAATGACGTCTCTGACACGCGCATTGAATTACAGAATTTTTGCAATTTAAAACCGTATTTAGGTCAATGTAACAAATACTTTTAAATACAAAAATCATCTGGACACGCTTAAATGTATGAAGTATCTTTTACCACCTTAAATAGATTGAGATGATAATAAATTTCCCAAATGAGTGGTGGCATCTTATTAGGAGGTTAAATAAAATCGTATGGCAAGGGCTTAAGGCCGCAGGTTCCCCACCCCTGGTATATCCAATACGACAGGGTGATAAATTATGTAACTGCATTGGACAAAATGAATAAGAAACGCATGAGTAATTTGAAATTAGTTATATTTAAAATATATGATAAAATATAAAGGTATCTCCCTATTGCAATATCTTCCATTTTTTTCTATATGCATTTAAAAACATCTCTGTAAATATATATTGCTCATTTAATGACAATAAATTTCGATTTCATTAATATTCATTGTTACACGTAATGATACCAATATTTTGCTACTTTTCTGCAGATTTATGAAGTTTCAGATTAGAATCGATTCATTGCAAATCATGTTGGATCAAAGGATTTGCGGGTCAAATGCACTCTAAACAATTAAAGATATATGCTATATGATCAAAATTATCTGAACACTTTAGAATTTATATATTTTTTTCTAATTTCTCAGCACAACCATAATTTTCATGATACATAGTCAGCTACTTTCTGTAAAACTCCCGTAAGCATTTCAAAATACCTTTATATTACTACGCATAATTACTTCAAAGAAAAAGGGTTAATATTTTCAAATGACAACCAAACCTTTAATAAGCTATACGTAAACAAAAATAGCTGAATTTCTAAAATGAAAGTAGCATTTTAAAGGTGCAAAAAGGTTATCAAATAAATAAAAATAAAGAAATTATATATATATATATATATATATATATATATATATATATATATATATATATATATATATATATATATATATCTTTATATATATATATATATATAATAAAATCAAATATAACTAGTATATAATCATCGAAATAAAGTAAACAAAACATATCAATTAAATCCTATACTAAAAAAGTCAATGATTTAGAACAATACATCAATTTTAAATAAAATCTAATAAATTGAAATCACTAAAGATACCATAAACAAAAAATCAAGTTTAAGCATTAATATATATATAACTAGTATATAATCATATATATATATATATATATATATATATATTATTCGATTTGATTTTAGATTCCAATTCTGGTTTGCCTTTTCATAGCAGTAATAATATATAATATAACAATTTTTTTGTATTTCATTTGTATGATTATTGATAAGGTAACATTATTTTAATTTCAATTTTTAGATTAATATATGTATATATTGAAAATGTGACACGTGTTTTGATTGTTTGAAATTTTTAACTATATATATATACATATATATTATGCCTTTGCTATTTTGTGTACTTGTAGCACTTCCATAATGAAATAAATGCTTTTCTGGATTGCACAATCAATCAAAAACTGTACAATATAAATATACTGTTTTCGTTAATATAAACTGGTCAGAAAAGTTTCATTATTATCTGAGGCACATGAACTAAAGAAAAATGTATTGACAAGTTTGGTAAGGAAAGTATAAGTACTGATTTAGATACTTACATTTAATCCAACATAAAAAATTTAATGATTCTGCTGTGAAAACTTATAAGTGAAAAATTTCACAGCAGTTAACCATGTAGTGTCTACATAATTAAAATAACGTATAATTTTTATAGCTTATTATTTTCTTAATATTATTATATTTAATGTCACTTGTGATTTACTTCTTTGATTAAGAAATCAATTTTGTATTTTTCATTAAATGTTTAATTATTTAATTAATATACATAATTTAACCATGTAGTGTCTACATAATTAAAATAACGTATAATTTTTATAGCTTATTATTTTCTTAATATTATTATATTTAATGTCACTTGTGATTTACTTCTTTGATTAAGAATTCAATTTTGTATTTTTCATCAAGCGTTTAAATATTTAATTAAAAGACGTAATTAAAATTATAAATCTATCATAATTCTCATTTGTAGTTGGATACACACTTTTAATTCTGAAATCTAAACCACAAAATAATTCATTTTGATGTAATATGATAGCTATTTTGGAGCTTGCATTTTAATATTCATTAAAATGAAAAATCCGAGTTTATATTTGCTTGGGGTTTCATTTTTTTCTCTAATTTCACTTCTTTTCAAAAAACTTGTACGAAATCAACTTAAAAAGTGGGCTTTACGAAGAATGTAAGAAAAACTACACTAAAAGTCAGTAAGCCATAAAAGAAATAAAATATGTTTTATGTGTTTCGAACTCATATGAGAAATACAAAAATTTAACTAAAAGTAATAAAATGCACTTGCTTCACACTTATAAATCATTACATGATCTTCACATTCATTTGATTTTCCTTCTTTTCTTTCTTACTACCATGATTTCCTTCGAGTAACTAAGCAAACATAGATCATCTCTCACGTCCAAATAGTTACTTTCCATACCATTTTATTTAAAATGTGACATTGAAAAACTTTTTGTTAAAGTTATAAAAAAAATTGAATTGAAAAAAATTCTGCAATTATTCCCTTTCAGATTTTATATTAAAAAAACTTAAAGAATAAAAAGAAAAAAAAATATATATTCAAGGCAAGCTAATCTGTATTAGGTAATCAAAATGAATGCATAGATCTAAACAAATCATTAATATACTCCCTAAAATCTGCATATCCTTTATATATAGCCTTTAAAAAACATACCAGTTGTATGCTATTCAGGAAACTCAAAAGTAAATATATTGGGATGAATTAATGTACTAAAATAAGACAGCAGACAGACAAACCCAGTGGGGGGAAGAATGGATGAAGTGATTGATGAAAGGGAGGTTGTCTGATGAATTCTTAACTTTGGTACTTCAAATCTTTAAAATATTTTTTTAATTGAAAAAAGATTTTAAACTTTGTTTTGAAAGTATGCGTAAAATAATCAATTTGGAATATTTCTAGGAAAGAAAAAAATATTTATGCTTAGAGTGGATAAAATATTAAGAAAACAACTTGCGTTTGGGGAACTTGTAAGTTATGTAACATCCATAAGATTAAAATAATCTACATAAAATTAAGGAAATTTTTGAAATAAAATGTATTTTAATCGGCAAACCTGAATGTAGAAAGTAACTTGCTAATTTGTAACTACTTATATTAATGAATTGGGAATTTTTGCGAATTCCGCAAAATACACTAATGATGCAGATAATATATTGCATAGAGAAAGATTTGTGCTTTGAGTATCTTTAACCAAAATGTGATAGTAAACTAATAAGAATATATTTTAAAACAAAATTATGATGAGAGCATAATCATTTAAAAATGTATGAAACTTGAACTTAGCTTAAAATGCTGCATGAAGTACACCGTTTTCATTGTGGAATATGCTATTGCCCATTAATTTTTATTAAAAAAATATGCCTTTCAACTCAAATTGCCTATTTTTTATAATTTTTTAAAATTTAAAACTCAAATAGCATTGTAAGATTTGTAATGTAATTTCCTGACTCCAGTTAGGTTTACGTAGCACGTTATTAAAGAAAAATGCCGAAAATGTTAAATCGTGATATGTGTCGTCATTCTTGCTGACTTCATCAAACAGCGTAAAGAAAATAATAAGTTAAATTACCTTTTCATTTTTATTTTATTTTCCAAAAGTATCAATTACATAGTATTTTTAAGCACACTATATATTTAGAGTCGTAATTACTATATTCAAAGATTCGCATTAGTGCAACTGGCAACAAAACTTAAAATCAGCGTAACAATTTAATTGCAGGAAGCAAAAATAAATCAGCTCACGAGTTTATAAATAACGCAAATTTTTAAGCACAGATAAACCAGTAATGCAAGTTAGAAAACGAAATAAAAATAAACAGCGGCAAGGGGAATAATGATAAATACACGGATGCTTTCCTGTACACGCAAGGATTCGGTTTTTTCAGCTCAATTTCAGGTAAAAGCAAAGGAGAAATAGTTTGAGTTGCTTAAATTTATCACGAAAAGTGCTAATAACATTAAGGCAAATCGATGTAGGAAACATTCACAGCAAAGTCCCTTCTTCCGTTAGAACAGACAATTTTTATTATTTTTTTCAGTTTCCTCATCAAGTTTGAGGCGCCCTAATGTGCTTCCATTAAGTCCGAGCTGTTAATAGAATTAAATGTATTCCAGTCATTTCTTTTTCTGTTTCCAATTTTGTGTATCTCCAACGCTATTTATCTCCCTAAAGAATGTGTTTTTCGTGTGTTTGCTAAAGAAATACATAGTTTGACATGCCAGAAGTTAAGATTCGTTGATTTGGAAAGGCTTTTTTCAAAACTATTCCGCAGGAAAGTATTGATTACTTGATTTAGTTGGTATATTTTGTTAAAAGAAATATGTTTATCAATTCTGATTACTACATTTTACTTAAAGTAGTAAAACTTATTTCAACTCTTTTCTTATCAAAAACACACTACATTATAATACAATTTGAAAAAATGTGAAATGGAGATCAATAAGTGTTGAGGATCTTCCTTATTAATATTTTATATAATATTTTGCAATTATAAATGTAAGTTTGAAATAAAATACAACAGATTCATTTCCCAGCGTTCTGGAGATATTCTATTAATTAATAATGTATTAATTAATATTCTATTAATTAATGCATTACGAAGAATTGAAATAAATAAAATTTATAAAGTGAAAAAAATAGTTTGGGATAATCTGATCACTCCTCCGAATTCAATAAGAGTAAAAGAAATTATGTTTTCATGCTTCATTGTAGTGCAAATAATTGAGAAGCTAGTTCTGCTATAAATTTAAGGACTGTTCATATTGAAATTGTTAAACAACAAGTCGCCAGTGCAAATGTTGCGCCCGACGGAGGGTTAACTTTGATAAAGAACATAATTATTGCCTTCAAAAAGAGTTTTGAATTCGTTTTACACTCAAAACATTTCAAAATTACGTACTGTAATTAGACACAAAATAGTAATAGGTATTCATGGCTTAACTGAAAAAAACCTTTATCCGAAACGGTCCCCCTCTTTTAGTTCGGTTCACCGGGGTTAAATTGTACATATTAATTATCGATTGGAATTTAATTTGCAAATGTAACCGAAGCAAAGTACTCAAGGTAGTTTTTAAAACATCATATAATTTTTTATATAGTCTTTAAAACAGCATATATATTTTTATAAAATTAACCAGACATCTGGTCCAATGATTTCGACAATTGAATAAAGCACTGGATAAACACACACGAATTGTAGCTTTATTTTTAAAAAGAAATAATTTCTCTCAATTTATAAATAACATAAATTCTTTAATAAACATAAAACAATTCTAGAGATAGAAAACAAAATGCAAGATAATTATGATATAAATAATGATAAATATACGAACATTTTGACAGGTATACACGCAATAATTCAGATAAAACCTGTTTTCGTTTTTTCATCTCCATTATCTGTATAGTAAAAATAAACAGCCTAAGTTCCTTGAAATTATCACGAAATATGCTAATAATATTAAGGTTAATCGATGTAAGAAGCATTTACTACAAAACCGTTTGCTCCATTCTGCAGACATTCTTCACTTTTTTTCTCATTTTTTTCTGAGTTGAGACATTGTAATGTGTTTCCATTAAGTTTGAGTAGTTAATGGGTTTCGATGAACTCCAGAAGTTTTCTTTATGTTAACAGTTTCGAGCATGTCAGACACTATTTTTCTACTTAAATAATGTGTTTCATACTCAAACGTTTATAAATAAATATATAGGACGATCGTCCAGACCTTAATAGTTCTACTTTCCTATTTTAAATTTACTTTGTTTATTGGAAGGGAAACATTGATGAATTGTTTTATTTTCAGTCTATATTTTATATTGATCACAATTTAATGACGTTTTAGAATCTTTAAGACGACTGAGACATTTAGTACCGTTAAAAAAGGAAAAAAAATCAATTTTTCAATTTTAACTGCATGAAATAGGGAAATTTCATCGATTAAAGATATGAATAATATGTATTTGTTTGAAATGCTGAAAAACTCATCCATAACATATTAAAAAAGCAAGTAAAAGATGTATGATAAAAAATGTACAGATTATTGTATTTTCATGATTTTTTTTTCAAAATTTAATTATGCATTTCTTAGATTCTTGTCATTGCACAGGTATAAAATTCTATAATATAATATTTAAAATCATTAGAAAGGTTAGTTCGGGGAAAAAAATCTAGTTTATTTCTGAAAATTTGCTTCATCTTTCACGAAAAATTTGGAAAATAAAATAGTTTAAGAAAAAATCAAGAGCTTTGAGAAAGAAGGACAGTATATATGAGGAAATCCCACTGCTGAAAGATAAAAATATTCTACTGTTGTTATAGAAAGGCTAAAATAAATTATTTGAAATTATAAAAGATCAGTCAATGCGTATTATGAAGCAAGGACATATTGTATTTACGTTACTTTAAAATAATCTACTCTTTAATTAGTATTTACTTGTTAATAATTAGTGCAGCTCTTTGATACCGCTATTTGAGGGATGGAACTGTAAATGATTTATTTAATTTAAATTAATATATTTTAGATTTTTTATTACCATAATTATGTTTGTTTGGAATAATAAAACCTTAAGGCAGTATATTCAGAGAAAATTGCTAATGTGTAAATGAACAGAAAATTACATTTTTTAAACTATGCAAGAAATGATACAGATCTTAAATGGTTTATAGAGTAAATTATTTATTAATTTTAAAGGACACGAGCCAGCTTATTAATTTTTTGAAGTTAAACAGGAGATATTAATTTTAAAGGCGTCCTTATTAGTCAGAAAATTGCGAAATATAGCTATACATCTCCTATCTGTTAATCCTCATGATGCGCAACATGCTATATTTTGGAATTAAAAGCAAATCAACCTCTGCACATATTGGCAACAAAAAGATTCATCCCCCCCCCTTTTTTTCCTTCAAAGTTTTAGGAGAAACGAAAGAACTATTTAATATCCCTTCAATTTTTTATTTCAGAACTTCACGAACATCAACAGTTTTTATCTCTTCCAATACAAAATTTTTCAAAAGTGCATTTTTCTTTGATTTTTCAACGATCAGCAATTTTTTTTCCTTTTGACTTTGAATTCTTTTCTTTTAAGCCACATCTCCTCACACGAGAAAATATAATTTCTCTCTCACTCTTGCCGGCGTAGAAAGTTCAAATTTCTTCATCTTTTTTAAAGTTTAATATTCAAAAGCGCGAAATAAAACCCTGGGTTTATATCTCACTGGGTGAAGGAGAATTTTTTTCTAAAATGTCTTCGCAATTTCCTTTTGCGCTTGAGAATCTTAATATTAAACGGTTTTTATTTTTCTTCCTCAGGTATTGAATTTAGATGCCTTTGTTAGGAAAGAACGGTAACTGTCAGGAACTGTTTTCACGCAAAAAAATGGAAAAACTATTTTTTTTCCTCGCTTTTGAATTACCTTGAAGAACTCTTGACAAAGCGTAGTAAGACAAATATCTAGTGTTTTAAAACAAAATAAATTGGAATTTTTTTCTGAAATTGGAAAACAGCTTGCTTCACTTTTTAGGTTTTTTTTCATTTATAACATTTGGAAACGACAAACTTCTGCAAAAAATAGAATTTTTTAGAAATTTATAACTTAATTTCATATCATTACACTCATTTCGAAGATTCTTACTCTGAAAATTTTACTAATCCTAAACCAATTGACACCAATTTGTTGGTACTGTAGAAAAAGTTTGTTAAGCAGAATTTTTGTAACATGTAAAATAAATTTATTTTTCACGGAATAACGAGCTATGAATAAAATATCTGATTTTAGAAATTAAACTGAAGCAAATCCCATAATCAATGGCGAATCCAGGATTTTGTCTGGGTGGGGTGGGGGACTGAATGCTTAAAAATTTTGTATCGTCGAGACATCATGGCTTATGTAAGTCAAAACACTTTAATTTTACTCACCTGACAATAAGAATCACAAAGGACACTACAATACTTTCGGTGACTTAATAAAAACACAATGAAATAACTAACCGAAAAATGAAGAAAATGTACGAATTGAAGTACAACAAAAGCGGGAAAGTTTTGCAATCTGTCCAGCCAGAAAGCAATGTTGCCGCGTTTAATTTTTTAAAAAAGAAATTAAGAACAAACAGGTGTAGTGTTTTGAAAAAGATCAAGAAGTTTGGTTTATCTCTGGAAGTGGAGGGGGGCTGCAGCCTCATACAACCCCCTCTTGGATTTGCCACTGTCCATAATCATGAATTATTCCAAACATTTTAATTTAGAAAAATTACCCTCGGTAGATAACGGTCGGTGTGACTTTGAAGGATTTTTACACCCTCATTTGAAAATATGCGAAAATTAAATGAAACAACATATGGAGAAAGAAATCAAACTGACATCATAAGATCGTTGAGCAAATTTATTAAAAAGTGTGCATGCCACGAAAAAAAAGTGGAAGTAAAAATTTTGTCTTGGAGTTAATGCCCAACGAGACCAATACTTTTTTATCATAACATTAACAGTGGCAAAAACATGTGGAAAACGCCTTTTGATAAAACAGTAAATTAATTGGCTTAAATTTAATTAAAACAATAAAATTATTGGAAAAAACTGTTTATTTAATTAATATCATTAAAGAGATAATTGTTTGCTCTTTAGGACGATATATAAAACCTTTTCTTGCGATAATTATTTAAGGAGTTATTGGCGAAAAACTGAGCAAAAACGTTAATTATTTGGGTTAATTTTTGTTATTGAAATAAATATCTGAAGATTAAAAATACCACTGTTGACCTAAAAATGTATCTCAGAATGGCCTGTGGAAATTCCTAGTCTCTACTGTTCACCGTTTAGGAGAAGTTCTTATGACAGACGGACGCATGCATTTTCTGCTTTATATTATACATTTTTACGCTTTAACCATTCTAATCGGAACCCTTCATATAATTCATAAATTAGATTTTCAATACTTCTATTGTCCGAAGGGTAACATTAAGAGATTTATCCTTCATATTCTAAATATGAAATAAAAATGATTAAAAATTACACCAGAGGGGTAGTGTTATTATTTCCATACATATAATTTTAGAAAATTCAGTAATCTATTTTTTTAAACGAAGGTTTTTACTTGCTTAATAGGCATGTAGAAATACTCAGAATTTTGTATCTCAATCAATTTTAAAATTAAAAAGATCTAATTTCTTTTTCTATAATATTTTGTTACTTTTTTCTCCCTTTTATATTAAAAATTAAAAAAAAAATATATTCATTAAGTTCATAGAAGGAAATATTTGCCTTATCATCTGGTGCAGTTGAACTAATAGACACGCAATTCACATTTTATTATAATGGCATTATACACTATAGCTGGTGAAAATTTAAAAAAAATATTGAATTCTTTTCTTAGTTTACATAGACAAAAATGAATAAAAAATTATCTCAAAGTGAATTGAGAGAATTTTGCTCACCTAAATATGAATTAATTTAATGGTTTTCAAAGAAAGGTAAATCACCACTAAATGCCGTAATTTGTTTTTTACGTATATTCAGATGCGATGAGTTCATAATAATTAAAATTAAAAAGAAAAAAAACGCATTTTAATATGGAACAATGTAAAAAACTATAAAGGGAGAAATGTCCCTTATATATACCCTTAGGAAAATGAGATATTGAGTTCGCAATGAATAAGTGGTCAAGATCTTAATTATTTTTCCGAGAAGGAAATTAATTTACGGTATAAGGTGACTGAGCAGGTATGTAGCAAGATATGATAGAGTGCAGTTTAGGGATCAAATAATTATGGAAATATTTCTTTCTAAAGTATTGACACAGAGAAGAATATGATCCTGATGTAATTAATAGCAACTGGTATTTTAACAAAATTTTGTTTCACACCACATGAATCGAGATTAAATAAATGAAATCATGCCATTAAATCAATATCCATTTAATTCAATGGAGTTCTTTCTATAGCCCAAAGATGCGTAAAAACAAGTATTATTTCAATCACTCTGATGATGCGGCCGATTATAGTTATTTCCTATAAACTTTTATTATAAGTTTTGATTGGTTATAGTCATTCTGCATAGATGTTGGAATTTTCTCATATAAATAAACATCGATTTTTTTTATATGTATACACATCGAAAGGCTGGGAAAATCAATTGACTTAAATGAAGACAGTCCTTTGATAATATACCTAAATTAGTGTGTAGCAATAAAAAAATACATTTATAAACTTGTCTTTGTCAGATAGATCATAAAAGAAAAACATTACAGTCTTTTCTATATAAGGAAGGTAATTATTACGATACAGACAGAAATTCAGAAATTCTTTAGAGTTAATTAGAATATTTTTACTCGTTCTCTTATTTATTATTTATATTTTAGAGAAATTCATATTATTTAATTAATGTTCATTATTTACTATTATAGTAATGCTATTATAGATATGCTACAGGCTGTAGCTTATTTATTTTTTAGGTTATTTACATTTCAAATAAATGAATAAAATAGCTTACTGTATATCGCAGAACTTTGTTTCATCCTATTTTTGATTTTCCAAATTGCAAGTGAGTTATTGTTGAAAGATATCGCCAAGTAATACAATGTCAAAGAACGAACATGAGATCTGCGACAGCATGGTCTCAAGCATTAAATCTTATCAGATTAAGGAAGCTAGAACTCCACAGATTTGTCATTGACTAGACAGAGCCTACAGCTTGTTATTTCCCGATAACAAAATCGAGATCCTTGTCATTAGACCGCAGCTGCCTAATGATATTCCTAAAGAGATACTTTTCACTTTCTCTTATTTTTCTGCTGTTAGAAATTCTATTATTAATATCTGTAAATGCTTAAATTTTCTCAAACCAGATATTTCACATGATACAAGGGTTCTCAATCTTTTAGCATTCCTGTATTAAACTTTTCATATCAGTGATACGTAATTACTGTCACTTTCCTGTGAATTTTAGAATCTTAGATAATTACTCTTTCTTCCCAGGGAATTTTGGAATTACTTAAAACTCAATGACCACTTCGAGTGAATTTATCAAATTAAATAATTTTAAAATACCTTGTATGCTACCTTTTTTGCCTATTATTAAATACTTGCCGCCTTCGGTGACCAGCTTGTTCGCAGGGAATATGATTTCAATTGAATCTTGTATCATTTTATATTCATGGATCCTTCAACGACGTAATTTTAAATTTCAGATTGTGGTCGATATTTAACCCATGTTCTTTTAGTGGCCTTGCACCCAGTCTGTTCCTTGTCTACATAAATTTTTCTAATGCAGTCAAATAACGGACAATGTTATGTAACAACGAATTCCGCCACATCTTCACTTTCTTATTCCTCTTTCAAGATTTGCATTCAATTTCAACATTAAAAGGGCGCAGTACAATTTATGGCCAGAAGCATGTTAGCTGGATTAAAACGTGCTGAAAAAAAAAGAATGAAAGCATGGTATCCATAATCATTCAACTTACTGGTTATTATTTCTCAATATACGTAATTATTAGAGAGCTTGGTTTGCAGATTCTAAAAAATGTTGATGAAATAATATATGATAGCAAAATGTATTAGTATATTACCTCAACTTTTAACAACGAAAGAGAAATACGCAATTAAATATTTCTGTAAACAATCAAAACGGTTTGAATTGCGTTGCAACAATGAAAAGTATTGTTGTAAATTGAGCCAAAAAATAAATTTTAAAAATTAGAGAAAAAGTGCGGCAACTTAATTGATATAATTGTAAAGGTAATTTGTTGCACTTTGAGATGGTGCAAAAATAGTCTTTGTGTTGTAATATATTCCAAAGTTATTAAAAAAAACGTCAAAATTTCGTTTAATTTTTAATTAATTAAAATTTCAAAAAAGAGCTCCTAGGTGCACATTCTAACCCTCCAAAGTATGTTTGTGCCAAATTTCGTAGCTCTAGGTCTAGCGCTCTGCCCTGTAGAGGACCAACACACACACCTACATATTTTCCTTTATTATTAGTAAAGATAATTGTAAACTTTCGCATCAAGAGAAAGTGTAGTTATTTCTTTTGTTTTGAAAAAATAGTTGTTTATATTTCGTTTCCACACTTATGCTTATATTCCTACCTTTAGGAGAAAAATCATCGCCATAATGTATTATAATATAGAAATCAGAATTTTCAAAGTTGCCGCTTAAATACTTCATGCTGTTACATTCGTTCGCCTGCGTAAAACTAAAACAATAATGAAAAAATATCAGAATTTCGAAATCATTAGTTACTTAACAATTAAATTCTTTCAAATAATTTTATTAAACAAAATTTTTATCGGTTTAAGAAGATAATTACAAAACTATTGACTTTTAATGAGAAAATCTTAAGATATTGGAAATAAAAATAATCAAATCTATTACACGACTTTATGAAAATCGGTAACAGTTCCTATTTAAAATGAATGAAGTAGAAAATTAATTTTGATCTTAGTTCTTTTTTTCATTATTAGTTTTTAATCAATGTAATGCAGTTCGGCTCTCATTATATTTAAAAGTGATTTCTTATAACAAATTTGCGTTTTAATATTGAAGATTTAATAACCTGAATACATTACAAAAGTAAGATTTTTTTATGTTGAATCCTAAGAACAAATTAATTATGTGCGTCTTTTCATTTCTTAAAGCTGTAAGCGAGATCTTATTCATGCCCATTATTTTAATAAGGCAATATTTTCTTCTAAATGAATATGTTCCAATAGTTCAACAAATTTTATTTCACCAGTTTTATGTGGTATATATATATCTCTACAAGGAAAAGGATATTTGCTGTGAATAAAGCTAATTTAGCTCAAGACATAATAAATATTCTTTCGTATTTTTATAGTATTGTATCTAGATTATTTTCCTCAATGAAATACTTTAATATTAATTGGTATTTACGGAAATTTTCCATAGCCATGACCGTCTTTCCATGACAAAATGGTTAATATAGGTTAAGGAATAGGTCTACCTGAACCAATACAACATTCTGGAAATTTTCCTGCAGGTAGTATCGGGTAGTTCCAACTTATTCTGTCATTGAAACAAAACAGCGGTTACTAAAGAGTTGTGTTTTTATTTTATTCAGCTTTGAAATGCGTCCAATAAATTATGACCGACCTGTTCAACGCGCGTAATTTTGCAATTTTTTACAACGTGATTCATCCTTTAGCAGTTTTAATTAACATCATTTTGCGATTTTTCGTGTAAATGAACTTTCAAAATGCACAAATATTTTAAAATGAAATTTATGATCCAATATTTTACTTTTTTTGTAATTTCGAAAGGCAAATATTGAAATTGAAAAACAATTTTTTGGTTTATGCTCCTCTGATGTAAAAGAAAATAAGTTAAATATTTCACTACAATGCATTTAGGGGATACATTTCATCTGTAACTGCACTATCTGTGAATCATTATGAGCTCATAGAGGAAGGTCCTGTGCGTTGGCCAGGGTTGTACCTCGACCAATTGTCGATGTTTCAAAATGAGAGTGTAGAGAAATTTCGTTCCCCCCCCAAAAAAAATGTTCAGTTTAGAGTGGCAACACTATGACACACACACCTTGTACGTGGTCATCTCGAGTTTTAAGTTTTCAACTGAAATGAAACAAACACTTTCGGATGCCGGCGCAAGATTCTGGAGGTGTTGAATTTTCCTCCTGTTTTCAAGAAGAATATAAATATTTTTTTTCATTTTTCACCTGTTTCCCCATTAGCTCCATAGCTGACACACACATTGAAAGGATTTGCTTTATCAATAAAAGTATAAATAATTAAATGAGATTAAATTAAATAATATTGAAGGAGGTACTGTATCTCGGCCACTTGTAAACAGCATAGAGCAATGTTCTATCAACATCAAAAAGTGGGGTTTAGATAGATTTTTGTCTGAAATAAGCACACAAAACATTATGCGGGGTGTTTAAGGGCCTGCTATATGAAGATGTCGCAGTGAAATTCCTAACACAGAAAGAAAATGTTTTTGCAGAGCCAAATTTTGAATATGTTTTCAATTTAAAAGTCGTAGAAATTGTCTTGATTTCGTCTGTATCGTTAATTTATCGCCGCGGCTATTATAAATTTCCGGTTTCATTCTATAACAATAACATTTATTGGTTTAGTTTTTATCCTAGTTCGGAAAATTTTCTTTTTTACTTTCTCGTATACGAAGTACACAAAGAGAAAGTATTGTAATCAACAAAAAATTCGAACTCGAGATTTTGACGAATCTCCACTTACAAAGCATAAAAGCATACGAGAAAGTTTAGGGGAGACCACTCCCGCTGGTTTCAAATTTATATAAAGAATTTGTTTATTTGAGCTAGTAACTCTACTAATAATGAAGGAGAATGTGTGCTTCTTTGTGTGTCTTGGCCCTATACAGGGCAGACAGCAGGATCTACAGCTGCAAAATTTGGCACAAATATACCTGAGAGGGTGTGAATGTGTACACTGGCGCGATTTATTTGAAAATTGTATTAGAATTGCATTTAATCAAAATTGAGCGAAGTTTTGCGTTTGTTGATGATATCAAAAATATTTTAGCACAAACCAAATTCTTACAAGACCTCAAAATTTAAAAATTACCTTTTCAATGATAATTTAAAAAAATATTTTTATGTATAATTTATAATAACAATTTTGATTGGTGCAATAAACTCAAACTATCTTCATCGTTTTTATAAATATTTAATTGTGTGTTTCTCATCTATTGTTGAAAGTTAAGGAATAAAGATTCTGCTTATTTTTTCATATTCTTTGGTAACAGCGTAATAAATTTCACTTCAATTTTTATGCATTTTTAGAAAGCTATAAATAGATTAGATATCAATTAAAGATTAGATATTAAGTAAATAGGGGGGGTAAAAGATTTTTTTAACGGAACCATGAATACTAAATTATGCATAACGGATTCAACTGAATAAAACAGAACAGTTTTCTCGGCAAGCAAGGTGGTCACCGAATGCGGATATAGTTACACTTTGAATTTTTTTTATAACTTTTTTTAAGACTGGTATTTTTTTCTGGCCCCAATAATTTTAAAATCATTAATATATATACCTTGCTTCTGCGAGAACAAAAGTTTCTAACTACTTATCTGCATATTTTTAAGAAAACCAACATCCCTTTTCAGTTGTGATATAGTTCATGTATCATATCTACCTAAATACTGTGCAATGAGTTTGAAAAGTTTAGTTTTGTACCAAATTCACTCGTGACAATGTCACATTTTGTTGCCCCGGCCAAGGTATACCATAGGGTGGCCAAGGTACAACAAATGAAAGATTTTCTTTTAATTTTACATTTCTACGCGATAAGAAGGAGGAAATACTAATGGGGATAAAAAAAAATAATTTCTTGATGTTTCTAAAGCACCCCAAATTTTCTTTTTAGACTTGATTTTACCGCTTTTTTTCAGAGTTACAGCACCTCACTAAGGCAGAAAGGAGCTCCATAATAAATTGTTGACATCTAATGAGCCTGCAGATCAAAATTAAGCGTCAAATAAAATATTCAGAAATCCACACATCTGCTTCCTTTCTCAGAAATCCGTCATATAGGTGCTAAATATGTCTCATTTCCTATGTTCTATCTAAAGAAGCTTCGTACTAGCAGAAAAAAATTATTAAGAGATTTCATATAATCGAATTTCCAGTTCATTTAAGTGATCGAATAAAAGCAGAATGGAATTTTTAAAGGAGTATATTTATCAAAAATTCGAACTGTACACTGATTGAGATGTTCCGTTTAAAAAGCTTTGGAGGACAGAATTAAAAATTTTATTATTTTTTTATTTTTTATTTACAGCTACTCTTCTTATTATCCTAACTTTTTACCGAAATATAATATGATATAAACTGTACATAAAACATTTTTTCCGTATTTTCAATCCTTGTGTTATACAAAATAACTAATAAAGTTCTGTCATTGTCATTCTAACTTAGTGTTTACGTCTGCAAGTCTGTTTACCAAAATAATTTTATATACAGTTTATATTCAAAGCAGTTTTATTATAGAATGAAAGATCATAAACAACTCGTTTTATAGCATTTGCTCGACAAAAGGAAAGATTTTATACATCGCCCGAATATTGCAATGGCATGGGCTACAACACGTTTTGAGAGTCGAAATTGCTGTATAAACTTCTTGTTATACATTTTTTACGACTAAAAATTTATTACAAAAATATTAAATATTTGAAAAACAAAAACACAGATCTAATAACATCACTCAACTCAGTCCCAAATGTTAATAATAGAAAAAACATTGATGAAGTGGCATCAGCTGTAATGGGTAAGAAGTTTCTGCATCATGTATAAATTTAACTTTCAATTTTTTAAAATTTTATTTCAATCTTGAGTAAGAGCGTTTGCCTTTGCTTCACGGTTTGTAGATATGTTTTCTTATCAACAAAACTGATTTTATACGCGATTATATTACATATACGCATTATTTGTCATTATAGATGCTGAAAAATATCGTAAAATGCTTTAGAATTCCATTCATATGATTTATTGATAAACGATACTATGGGATTTAAAGAGAGATTACGGAAGATCTACTTCTGTCAGTTAATTTCATCCAAGAATGTAAAATGAATTCTCGGAATAAAGAAACAGTCCGAAATATTTTAGAATAGTTACAAAAATGTATTCATAATGATAAAATATTCATCAGATTTACAGATCAGCAGCATTGAAAACTCACATTCTTTGTCAAATCTATATTAGGATAAATAAATCGAACTGAAAGCGCAGATTTCGAAAATATTGATAGTTGCATGATGGAAAAACAGTTCATCAAAGGTTGAATGAATTTTTTGACAATTTTCCTCGCTTAAGTTTCATTGACATGGACAACGATATATTTCCAGCCGACTTTCGCATAGATATTCGCAGTATAGTCCGTAAGTGTTGAATAAAGCTATTATGCCAATTGGAAAAATCGAATTATTAACTCGGGAATCAAAGGGAGTGGATGTGAATTTAATTCTCTGGTGCTTATCTTGCAGAATCCCCAGCGGCAGAATAAATCTTTTAAGAATATTCCATGGTAAATTCCAGTCTCTCGTGAGTAAATTTGGTTAAAAGCTGGGTGGCATATTATGCTGACTTTTCTGGAAATACCTCTGTTTTAATTTATCTGAGAAGTTTCAAGATGTCCCGAAGAAAACGTCAGCATAATTATTTAATGCGACTTCGAAGAAAGGTTATGGAGATATGTTTATGTTATTGCATTAATCCAATTGTTTCTCGAACTTTTGCCTTAAATAGAGGAAACAGACTATTTAATAAACCGTCGGAAATCCGCCCTTCTTCATTGATTAGAACAGAGTCAACTAGAAAATCTCCAGCTTTGATTTATTCGTCACAAATCAAAAATCTTTAAGTGACAGTATATATATAGGTTGTCCACATTTATCGAGGACCAATAGCAAATTTCTAAACCGTTAGAGATACACGTATAGTTCCAATTTTAAAATGCTTTACATAAAGGGAAGGAGTATATTTTATGTTTTTTGAGTCACTAAATATGTTTCTGAAAAAGTTACAAATTGTAACTTTTTAGAGAGTCCCCCGGTCCTATTAGTCATATTTAGTAAAATATTCTTGACACTCTAACATTTTAAACAAAAACAAGTCCCACTCTTCTGTGACTAAAACTGAGCGGATTATGGAGTTTTGAATTTCATGACTTTTAGCCAATCAGCGACCTCGTCGAGGAAGTGCTGCGCATTGATTAGTGGATCGTCTTCAAGACTTCTATTAAAAAGGTGTGTAAAGTGGTCTAAGTCAGCGATATACAAAACTGCATAACTAGGTCAGTTTTAATTGCAGAAGAGTGTTACTTTTTTGTTTAAAATGGTAGAATGTCAAGAATATTTTACTAAATATGATTGACAGGATCGGGTGACTGTATAAAAAGTTAGATTTCTTAACTTTTTCAAGGATATATTTATTCACTGAAAAAACATAATTCTTCTCTTCATTTAAAACATTTTGTTCCATTTGGAACTATATGTCTATCTCTGATGGTTTAGAAATTAGCTATTGGACCACGATAAGTGTGGACACCCTGTATATGTTAAGTTAAATTTCGACAAAACAACAGGAATGTGCTTGTTTATAAGTTGCTTTTATGGAGGATGGGATATAATTAAGTATCATAGATCTCAGTACTAAGGTACATTCCAAATTAGCCCTACCCAATAGCTTTTTAAATGTTTAGCTTTAAAACGGTTCATTAATTTAATTAAATTTTTAAAAAATAATATTTTTTCTACATCTAATGCATCAATTGAATTAAACTTTTGAGTAAACTTACTTTCGTATATAGATTGATTGCTAGGAAACTCACTATTCAGTCATTAGTCGTTTATCCGTTTGTTAATAACTGGCGTTGCTAGTAGTTTTGCTTATTTGATGAGTGAATTTTATTTGTTAAAAAAATCTGAAGAAGTAATTTAGAGAAAGACTACTCATAAATCTTATTGCTAACCACATTTGTGGTATTTATTCCTATACTAACTGGTATTATTGAGGCTTTAGGATGTAATATTATTTGTGACCGATAATAAATAATTATCATGCATAGAAAATAAACCTTGTTGAAACTCTCTTAAGTCCAAGAGTGTCGACTGGTGACGCTGCGTGATACTTCCGGTTTTTCTTATATATCATTTCACTCTCTGTCTTACTTTTGTAATGTGATCTTCTGCTGTGTATTTCGTTTCTGCGTTTCCTTGTAATGCTGTTTCATGTCAATCGCCAATAAAACTACGGAAAATGACAGACCGTTGTCTTCGAGTCCTTTTCTGACAGGTAAGAGCGCATTTTTACTTTAAAACTAACTGGGATGAATTATGAATATTCATAGTTTGTTCAGACTTTCCGGGATAAAATTCAGAATGTAAAGAAATATGCACCTCTTTCATATATCTTAGTAGCTGCTAAATTTAAGAGCGTAAATAACTGTATTTATTTCAAGTTTTTCAAGTTTATTTATTCATTCAAGATGACACTTGTTACGTCTAGACTACTGATCGTGCAGGGGTATGATGATTACATTACAACTTTTCATTTACTTGTTTCATTCAGTAGTTTATTGAGTTCCAAACGCCTGCAGTATCCGAATTCATTAAAGTGTAGGTTGATCGACGAGTGCTTCCTCGTAAGTGGAAAACTCATAATACTTACTCGAAACAAAATTTCATAATATCAGAGCCTAGACGAGGAATTATATTTTCATCTCTATGCATAATGGAAAATACTTCATCGTTTAATAACAATATGTTTCGTGATGTTGCATTAATTATAAGAAAGTATATCGATTTCCGTGGGGTAGCATGTTTATATTAAGACCGATACTTCTTCCACATCTCAGGAGTAGATTGAGATATTTTTCATCCTTAATGTAATCTTGCTGTCTTCCAGATAATCTTCCCCAAAGTCCTAAACTTATGATTATAGGAAATTAGTGATGCAAGAGAGGAGAAAGAGTAAAAGAAACTGGAGCTCTTCGAAGTAATTTTTGAAACGTTATTGGCTAGAGAACACTTTACAAATTATGGCTGAGCAACATTCAGATTAGTTAGATAATGCTTTTATTGATCTCTTAAAATACAGTTTTTTAAAAGAAATTAACCATTAAAATGCAATTTTTTGCTATATTTTATTTATTATCTCTAGTGGCAGATCTGGAATAAATCTAGATGCAAGATTTTTAAGAAAGAAAAACCATTCTTCAGGGAACTAAGAGATATTGACATACAAGCATAAAACTAGAAGTTAGAAATATAGTAAAATTATATTAAAATATAAAATAATGTCGAATTTGCTATTTTTGTTGTAAAAGTTATTTTTAGCTTATTTATTTTAGTTTATTTATTATAGCTTTGGAAATGAGTTTCAGACTCTTTAAACCCCCCCCCCCCGTTCTCAGTGATTAACATTGGATATTTTCCTGTCAAATCATTAAAAACATACATATTCAAATGCTGAAAATAAATGAATTGCTTTAGGTTTTGTGTTTATCAAGGAAAAGGACATAATATCGATAATAAGATAAGATGAGTGTTTAGAGCATGCTAAGTGATCTTCTCAAGATATTACACTGTATTGAATTATCAAATAATATAGAAATACTTATCCAAATAGATCAGTAATTTTCATTCAAGAAATATAGCAGTATTTTAATTCTGAACAGCGAATGCTAATCAAAAGTATGTTTGAGTTACAAATTGCCGAAATATATAATATTCATCTGGGATGGTGATATATTTCAAATTGATGAAACAATTTTTTGGTAAGCATAAAACATAGTAAATTCAAACAAGAAATAATTTTCCACTGTAAATTTTTTTAAAAGTGAAATTAAAACATAAAAAAATCCAAAATCACAAGATACATACAAAAAGTAAATGGAGTTGGCTCGGAACAGGGCCGAAGTTGTAAAATCTAAAATTATATGGTCGAACTACAAGAAGCTGAAGAGTTCTGTCGATGAAATTTACGTAAGTTCTATTAAATCAATAATCAGAAAATTGAATTACATAAAGAGAATTAAAATAATACAAGAGAGCCTAAATTCATCCTGCATTTAGGTAACATTTTCCTTCAAGTCATTCATTCGTAGAAAGATTAATAACAACAGAAAATGCTATTCAGACGCATAGCAATTTATTTCAATAAAAATGTATTGGCTGCAATTACACGTTATTTATACTCGTTATCAAACTGATCAAATTGCTTTTCCCAATGTTATAGATTATTTCCAAGCAGTTCACTTATTACCGCATTTTCTTTATTTCTGTGATTGGCAGAGACATTGCAGCCCAGTAAGAGGTGAGAGAAAACAGTTCCCAATCAATAGGCTATTGAGGATTACGGATCAATAAAAGGAAAAGCGGTGGCCGTAATGATAAAGGGGACTTTCTGTCCTTTCCCTCTCACTCCTTGACCAAATAGACGGGATCAGCTGGAGGACGTGTACCGTATGAAGGACTCCTCCTGTTTCATTTATCAAATAACATCTGGTCAATAGATGTCTCCAAAGAGCGTTTGGGACGTTTCTGAGCAAATGTACTTATTACATCAGAAGAATTCGATAAAAATAATATGCCTTGCGGATATATTTTGGTTCATTATCTAGGGAATTTTGGCATTTGGGATGTGTCAGAATGCTGGAAAATAATGAAATCTATTTATGTGAAATTTGTTGTAGTTGCAGTTAAATTATTTACAGAAGGAAGGATGAAAATAATTTAGAATCATAATTAAAATTGAAAGTTATTTATTTATTTAATGCAATTTGAAATAAATCAAATTCGTTTGGATAAATATCAGTAAATCTGGCATTTGTCAACATGAATTTATGTGGACACTTACTTTGGTTATAAAGCTGTTTACTATATCTAGCACAGCCGACTATGGCACAACCAGATACAAATCGATTAGCTCTTTGGTAGCATCATTGAAGGAATCATACAAATAAAAAAGGAATTAACAGTAAGGATATAAATATATTTGATTTTGGAAATAAAAGTGAGGAGAAGTTTCTAAATAAAGCAATAAATACATAAGAAAAAGATAAACCCATGGTCACAACAATAAAAAACCCTGAAAAATAAAGGAAGTTGAATGCAGCAATTGCGACTTTGATTGACAACAATTGCGACTAAAACTTTTCATTGCTAGATAATTTTAAGGTTTACTATAAAATTGCACTCTGAGAAGGGCTTGAAAACATGCTAATTTCGCTGGTAACTGTCCTTCACGACGTTTTTCCTTATTGATATTAAGAATTTATGGGAATTTCAGTTAATTGCTTAGATTTGTTTTTCGTTGCAATACCAGACTAATTTCTCAAATGCGCTGATCTTCTAAACATCAGGGTGCGTTGTTTTATTTGATGCGAAATAATTCATTCTGATGTAATCGAATGTAATCGATTCTGATATAATTGATATATAACTGATATAATCGAATTCAAAAGTTTCTTTAATATCACGCGTTATTTACTGGTCAGCTATTTCTAAGCAACATATTTGTTTTGGGAATTTCATTTCAGTAAGAATGGCGGTAACTAATAACTTTCTTCGAAACTACACTGAATTCTGCTAAAACAAATGATGATGGAGGAATTCTTCTGCAAATCGTGTGGAACAAGACATTTCGAAACAGAAACTCTTAACAAATGTGGCTAATTTCTTCCAAAGGCAAACATTCTCATTCAAATAGTCGTGATTCATTACATTTCTGCCAGTTTGCAACGTCAGGGAAAAGACGATATAACATTCATGTAATAATTTACTCACATTCTTCGCCCATCAACATTGTTTTCCGTTATTCCTAAGAATTTGAAATATTGCATCCATTTATGGTAGTACGAGTAATGACCGAGTTTTTAATTTTCTTCTGATTTGTGATAAGTAATGTCTTTACTGCTTTTGTTTTTATGAGACTTTCGAAACATACATCTTCAGTGGTTAAACATATATATTTCAGTTGATACATCAGTTTTCTGTGTTTTGCATCTTAGTATACTGAAAAAAAACGAGAATGGATTTTGAAAAATGAACTTCTTATCAGAAACAGAGTGTACTGCTAATATGTTATGCAATCGATTGTTTTAGACTCACTCACTAAATCATCAAATTCACCGCATCCAATAAACTCATCAAATTCACTGCATCCAATAAAATATAAAAAATAATCTATAGCGCTGATGATTATTGTTTAGCAACGGATTCCGAAACTCTTCGCGCTATTGCGCATGCGCCGGATAGAATTATTTTCATCAAAATAGGGAAAAGTGAAGAATGGAAGGAGAGATGTTTTCATTTTACTTAACGTGATCTAACAAAGAACTCCGGAAATGCGCTCATATGATTCATTGCCTGACACCCCTTTCCGGTGTAAAATCGTCGAAAAGTGTAAGTTTCGGAATCCGTTGCTAAACAGTAGCCAGTTTTGTTTTCTTATTTCGTAATCTTTCGGCTTTAACTTCTGGATCTATTATGCGATAAAAATAATTTAAACGCCATCATGCAATACAAAATACAAATTTCTTCAATGATACTGGCTTGATTACAATGCTCTTTCTTCTTCTCATTTCCCCAATTTTTAATTAGAGTCACCATAAGGTTAACATGTATACATTTATTTAATAAGAATCTTTTACAGTATTTTAAAATGTAAAACATTTTCCTTGATTCGAAGCGGAAACACACTGACATATACTATCAAATAATTAAAAGTCTTCATAGCATTTCCCTTTGGTGTGAATAAGAAATCGAGAGCAAAAGTATCATTATAAAAAAGTATTTTCTGTGTTTATCATCACAGTGTACTAAATAAAACCGAGAATGGATTTTGAAAAAGTACATTTTATCAATGACAGACGTGTTCCAAAATCTTATGATGATCTACATAGTGAGTGAAAAGGCCGGATATATTCCAACTCGATGCGTTTTCGTGTTCTTGTGTTCCCATACACAAAGATAAACAAAAAACATAAATTAAACTTATTTATGGATTTGGCCCAAATTTCGATACACACATACAATTTTAGTGTCAAATCCATGCGTCAAATTTCATTTATTAAGCTAGTTGCCTCTCTCTTTGCTCATAGACAGACAATTATATCTGAAGGTGATTTAAAATATAGAGGTTCAACAAAATATGCAGTTCAAATTTCCCAAAAATTACAAAGATTTCTCTTTGCGTAAGTTTGAAAGAGGAAAGAGAAAAATACGATCAGTTACGTCAAATTGAGACATTTCGTTCAATAAATGCTTGAAATTGAAAATGAGGAAAAGTGCCTTATTGCATCATCTTTGAATAATTCTAAGGCTACGAAATAATCCAAGATTCATAACAGAACTGAAAGAAACGACTATAATGCTTATAGGGAATTTATCACAAAGAATTTAAAAATTGTTTTAACGTTTACAAATTTGCATATTGAATAAAATATCCTGCACATTTCTTTACAATAAGTGATTCTTGATCATTCCATATGTCTTTTAAATGTTTCGCGCATAAATGGAAATTTATGGCAGACGACTGCTTGCATTTTTATGTCTGTCAAATCTGTTGAAGAAAGAAACCAAAAAAATATTATCTTATTTCTTCCTTGAAACATTTTAAGAAGTATCACGCTATAAGAAACAATGAGTGGCTTTCATTACTTTCCATTTTTATAAGAAAAAAAATGTTTTCTCTCTATAAAATATTTCTCTGAATGCTTAAACCAGTAAAGCTTTTTTCAAAATTAGAATTTTGAATTAATGCGAATAGACATTCTAAATTAGCGGTTACATTTCTGCTTTTCGACTCAATGTTTCTGTTTTTAGAAACAAATTCCGTAATTGTTCCGATTCTCAATAAAGTGTTCCAGTTGCAGCTATTTATTATGTTTAATGAAATGGGTTTAGTTAAAAAAAACGCTTCACTTGGTTAAATTTAACTTTGCCATCTTAGAGCAAACAGATCTTCTGATTAAAATGCAAATAGAAAATTCAGTTATATTTAACGAGAGTTACCACGTAAACTGGTTCCATAAGATCCGTTTGTTTAAAAAAAAACAAGAAAATATCATTCGTTTATTGAAATAAACTTTCTGATATATCTTTCTTCACTTTCTAAAATTAATCAATCAGATAGCAACTTGACTGAAAAGAGATGGAATAAAAAGATTGTTGAAAAAGCTGTTGAAATTCGATGACTTATTAAAACAAAGACAATAATACATATTGAAATAAGATAGCTTGTTTTATGAGACCAGTTATTTATGATTCTAAGTATCTACAGTGGGATAAAGTTGAAGAAGTCGGAGAAGAATAGACTTGCAAAAGTTTATTTTTAGTGATAAGAAAGATCATCAATATTAAGATATCTTTTAGCTTTATCGAATAAAAGAAAACAGCAGAACGGAAATCTAAAGAAAAGTACAAGTTATGAAAATCATTTTGTTATTTTATTCCAAAACTGCCCGGAGGGAAAGTTTTTGAAAAAGAATGAATATAAAAAAAAGAACAAGCCCATTTGTGATTTGTCTGCAGGATATCAATATGAAAGATACAATAAATCAATCGATTAGAATCTTTAGAATTCTTTTGTCCACAAAAGAAATTAATTTATTTTTTGAGTAAAATGAAAGAAATGGGTTTATGTAATAAAAAAAATTGCAATGTTTGTCAGAACAAAGGATTGTCTTAGGATCATGCATTTGTTAAGGATAGCAATTACAATTAGGCTTTTCTATCTACTATAATAATGAAACCTATTATATCTGGATGAAAATATTTATTATAACAATATATTTGTTCCGAATTCGTTACGAAAACTTCACTTTACAATAGGTGACCAATTAACAAATATAAACCGTTCTAAGATTATGTTTGCTCTCAGAATTGTTTGTTACCAGAACTTCCAAGATTCTGTGTTTGCAGTAATGCGTAAAAGATTCACTTTTCCTAAGATTTGAAATTGTCACAATAACAATTTAACACCAAACACAATGATGATTGCAGTCAAAACTTCTAACATTCGTAATTTGCAATAACAGGTATCAGATTCACCGTGCATTAACCACATGTTTTATGCCAAATCTCCTCCTAAGGTTTGCATACCATTTAATGGTAACCTGAAATTTTGACTCATCCCGAGACGAATATGGAAAATTCTCGAAAACTTTCTCCCAGTTTTTCTCAAACTTTGTAAGTAGTTGCATCTCTTCTATTTTCTTTTCATTCATTCAAATGTAAGACAAAATCTTCAAATTGTCATGAATATCTAAACTTCATTTCACAGATGTGAGTTTTGATTCTTCTTCTCGATTTCTTGATTCTTCTTTATTGCAACTTTCTTAACTACGATTGACTTTGTTCCAGCCACACTGTCTAGCGATTTTAGACCTCTACACACTTTGGTTACTATCTATTATTTGACTTTTATGGTGACTGCAGTTTTGTTATTCCATTTTTTTCAATCTTGGATTCATCAGATTTTAAATGATAATTAAGAATATGAATTACAAAATGAAAAGAATGGAAATAAACTTTTTTGCATACGAAATCAAAATGTATGCCTAAGTAAAAGTTTCGGTTCAAAAGCAATTCATTGATGTATTAAAAGCCACATTTTCCACTTTTGAATTCATATTTGCTTTCGATTTTCATTCTTATACGCTCTCGTAACGAATTAGCCACTGCATCTGTTATATCTGATGATCACTCAAAAAGTGATAGGAAGATATAATTTTACAAAATTTATGGACAGTGTTGATTCTTTTACGTTTTCTGTGAGGTATTCATTATCAGAGCATACGCATGCTATTCGAATATGAAAGTCTTTCGCAAATTTTTTAATGAAGGATTCGTTCACATTCTAAACGATACTTAAATTCCCACTACTTAATAATGACATATTTTGGATTAGAATCACTTAAGCATCTCTTTTCTAATAGTTGATAATTTATAAAGAGAAAAAAATATTAAAAAAAACTTATACAGAGAATAAAATAACAAAAATATTGAGAGGAAAAAATGTAAAGAAAATCAAATAAAGAAAAGAAAGAACAGCAAAAACATAAAGAGAATAAAAAGAAATTATTAAGGGAACTGGGACGTTCCCCACAGCGAACATCATTGAAATTGAAGTGAAATTGGGAGGTTCTGGATTCCACCTTTTAATACTTATATCATAAATTAGCAAAATTCAGCTTTATACACATTTTGGATTGAAAATAAAATCATATTTTGTTCCTAGGAAAGGCTTTTTAAAACAGGAAGTTCATTTATAAAATAAATCCAAAATTAAAATAAATTAGGTAAAAAAATTTACTCCCAAATACGATACTATCATTTTGTGGGATAGACTTTACACTGAAACTTCAGTCAGAAAGCTATTGTTTAAACCTATGACTATCATATTTCACCTTCAACAAAACCAAAGGAATTCAAATTGATTCTGTTTACTTTTCAAAGCATCTGAGCACTTGAATTCGTATCTGAAATTTTAGAGAAGAAAAAATAATAGAATTCTAAGACTGTTTTCCTGCTTTCCAACAAACAGAGCTCACACAAAACTAAGATATTTCGTATAAATAGAATCAAGCTTAATCAGAATTCCATGATTGTTTGTTATTTGGATAAGCTGCTTCAATGCTTTTTGCGGAAAAATACTTTAACTTTCTTAAAGGGAAAGTAAATATTTGTTTTGGAATCTTTATTATTGTTATTTTTCGAAAGCTTAGCCAACAAACTGTTATCCACTTAGATGCGTTGCTGTTTGTTTCAAAGTAAATTTTTATGAAAACATCGAAAAAATAATGTTTGGAGAATTCAATTTCAAATCTTTCCCTTATTCACTTTTAAAAAGGAATTTTATATTGTATAAGATTTCTCGGAATGATTTCAAATAAAATTGCATGAATGATAGCGACATTGAATATGACTAAAATGCAATACTGAAATGAATACAATGGACAATACTGAAATACAGTGAATACCTTTTTTGGAAGAAATTGGTTTATTTTTTAATATATAACTCGCGAGGATACGCAAGGGAGGTGTTCAATACCTCACGCCAAGTGAAATGTAAAAAATACTGACTTCCCTCGACTTGAAATGAGTCAAATCCAAGTTAGTTGCCTTTATAGTCAGATTAAGCAGACGCAACCTGTTTCATGGAAAATGCCCTTATTTTTATTGGAATTTTGCTTAAGGGGTGCAAAACACCTCCTTGCGTCATGCTTCTTAGTTCAGTTAAAAACATTTCGAGGATAATGATTTCTCTTTATTTAAGTTGTGGTGACGGCACAAGTGGACTCAAGAATATTCTATACTTCTAAAATGGATATTTAAAAAAACCCAGACTTATAAACTCTCTCTCTCTCTCTCTCTCTCTGGATAACAATTGCAATGTCATGAGAGTAATTGCAAAAAGTATGTAATTCTCGATGTAAGGTAACTGTGGTACCCTTTCACAACAACTTTGAGTAAAAACTTACAATAGCATCAATTATTCTGAAAAACAAAATTGAATTACCTTCCAAATTTATTGGAGCTAAAGGAAAAGCCCCTCAGTGTTCCTTATTAGGTTCTGAAAAAGAAAAAAATTTTGCCTATGTAGCCCATAATTAGAAGAATTATTTTGCGATCCATGTAGCTTAAGGATGATAATGTTCTTAAAAGCACAGGATACTTCAAAAAGTCAGAAATAATTGCCTTCTGCAATCTGTGCAAAGTGGCAGTTGATGTCTTGGATGAAATAGTAGCAACGTAATCCACATTTAAAATTTTAAAAGTATGGCATATGATAGTAATTTTTCCTCCTGTTGCCATAAACCCTCTGTTTGGCGCGTCAAATTTTGTTACGGTTAGGCGCATGGGGGACATATGACACTCATTTTCTTTTCCGTTTTATTCTACAAATATTTCTCTGAGAAAAATATATCAGTTACAACTTAAAGATTAAATATCTAAGAAGTGTAATATTGAGCAAAAATAGTTTTAGTTGGCTGTTTTCAATATTTTTGCAGAGATTACAAAAATGCTATAAAAAATTACAGAATTTTACTAATACTTCTTTTAAATGCTTAAAACAAGCCCAATTTTAGAATTTTTTACAATACTTTTTGGTAATTTTGATCGTTTATCCCGTCGTTTCTCCGTCCAAATATTCAAATAATTGTTTGAATGGTAGCTAGCAGAGAAGTAAGCATATGAACCACTGCAACGGGCGCTGAATTTTAAGCTCTATGTTGCGGATAACACCATTTTTCCATCTTGTGTTTGTTGCTAGACCATCACATCCAATTGATTCTAGTTCATTAATGTCAATATCATTATCTTCCAGGTACTTAAGAATGCACTTGACTCTATCACTATCGGTTCCACTTGCTGATGTACGTGATCGACATATATATATATTGCCCACCTTTTTCCTTATTCTTCGGTATATTTTAGTTCTTATTTTTTCTAGAAAGATAGTATTATCTTTTCTACCGTTAAAATATATTTCCTTTGTTACTGTTAGCAATTGGGACCTCCTGAAAAAAAGTCACCAATAACCTCATCTCTAGTCAAAAAAATTCACCGGATAGTGAAATTTATAAGTGAAAACAGAGATCTCTTGCGATCCCCCGCCCCCCAAAAAAGAGCCTGCGCAATATATGATTCAGATTGTGTCCCCAGTGAGCAGACATTACGTGCCTCCAAAATCAAGTGTCTCGCATTGAACAGCAAAGAAAATAACATGAGCACGAAATTTTGTAAAAGTGTAAATATCTGTTTATTTTAAATATATATATAAAATTTCCGGAGAAAGAAACAGGGTTGGCGCGGCGTTCTGTTCTGTCCTTGACATAACCGGAGGCAATGCACATCACAGAAAGAAGTCTGATCAAGACAATAATTATAATCTAAGAAACTATTTTGAGGGGTCAAACCCAAAAGAACAAGATATTTCATACACATTTTAAAGTCTTTGTGGCCTCAATGAGGATACAAAAAACGAAATAATTTCGTAAAAATTGTAGAAAACATGTTTGTATATGTATTCTTAATCCATTAGCAAAATAGTTAATAACAAACACCTCATAAAAACGCAAACAACATCTCTTTATCCTCAATATAAAAATTAAAAAACTTCAAACTGTTTATTAAATTAGCGAAGGAGTATCATTAAACCAAAAAGACAAGAAGAAAAACTTTAAAAGTCTTTACATTAACCTTTAAATCCTCTCACCGCTAAACTCTTTAATTTCGGTTATACCAAACGAGCAAATTCAGGTATTCTTTTTAGAAGAAATGGGGAACAATAGGTAATTAAGGGATTTTTAGACATGTCTATGTCTCTGGGTCCATAGCACCAACCTGATAGGATTCGAGTATTTTTGCTATTAGTATCTAAGTCTATAATCGTGCTGTGGTTTTTTAGAATCCCATTGGCTGAGAGAAAATGTACAGGAAATCTTGTTAGCTTGATCATTGGAGAGTGGGAAAGAAATTAGGGAAAAGATCTAATTAACGAAATAAAGTAGCTAGGATAAGAAAATTTAAAGAATAAAAATGATGGGAAGACTGTAAAAGACGTAATTGCGCCCTTGTGGGAACTCGATGAATTTTAAGAAGTATAGTAAAAAATTCTCTACTGCTGATAAGGATGTTTTAATGCTTCTTAAGCTCGTTATCTTCATTAAAAATGCACACATCAACGTTGAAATCATAATTTTGTGAGGAATATAAATTTTCTACAGCATATTTTATATATGGTGGTGTCCAATGTAGCATTATCACCTGCATTCTTTTATGAATACGGCATTATAAATTTAAACTGAGCAAGCAACAAAAAGAAGGGAAAAAAGAACTTGTACAAAGAGATGTGTTGAAAAGAAAATAATTTTGATCGGTTTTGAATGATCATTTTTGCGTGAAGTGATTACATTAGCCTAGGGTATAAAATATTTCGGGTGGTGCAGTTTCATTGGACACTAAAGTGTTTTTCATTTTAAGGCTTTATGGTTATTTACTTTAAGGTTTACATATAATGATTATATCAGTTGCAATAAAAGCTTTGTGAACTGCAACATACTAAAAGGGTGTGGATTTTATCTCACCATGTAAATAAAGATATCTAAAAGAGTTATTAGAAAAATGTTGGCATTTGGCTTCTGCATTTTCTTCAGGATAAAGTTGTTTATCTTACATATTCTAATTATCGATACGACGATATCTAATCTCGAATTTCTGCTGATTCTTTTAACTTGCAATTTCCTCGAAAAAGAGGTTCAGTAGCATGCACACTCATTTTTTTTCGTTACTTTCACTAATGAAAAGTTATATATAAACATAGTCATTATTTTCTTCATAATTTAGGCTTATTATTTGTAAACTATTTTCTTCCCTTTTCATGCAAAAAAAACCTATTCAAAAAATAATTATAAACTGTCAATTATGTTAACATTTTCCATATTCGGAAGCAGAGTATAAAAACGAAGAAATAAAAGAAAGTCAAAAAATGTAAAAGGGCTTTAAAATTTATGAAATACAGCTTATGAGAAAAATATTAAAGTTGTTTTTTAATTTTTAACGGCACAAAGATTTTAAAAAAATATTGTTTTGATTATCGATCTATTTGTTTTCTTTCTCGCTCCCAAAATGATCTATCGATTTTTAAATCATTAGCGTTCTTTTTCTTTGCTTGCATACAAATTCTCAAACAAAAATATGGGCTTTTAAAAAATGTTAACGATTTAACTTGCTCCGGCCTGCTTAAAAATTGCTAAAAACATTGTACGTCTGCTCTACGCCAAAAATTTATAAAATAGTTTTTAAAAGGAAATTAATATGCCATAGTTGCATTAAATGAGATTACATTTTATTTTAATAAGTATCCTGTGTAAGTTTTTAATTTTTATCCAGTTTCATTGCAGCATTCAATTTCACACATGTGGGGCTTTCCTTGAAGTGTATATGAAAAGAAAATTTTACAACATCTAAGCCTGTTTTGTACATACTCAGAAAAAGGCCATTTCCCCATCTTCAACAAATTGCATGTCTGTCTGTGAACATTTTTATTGAGTTTTGAAGCTTCCTAATGTGTGAAAGCGTTTACGAAAGGAAAAACAGGAATTTCTTGGTTTGTTCCAAAATGGGCTTATCATGGAAGTGTGATTGACAGCAGTGTAAGTATCGAATTAATTTATTATCTTCATAATGACAATTTTAACGTCCTTTTCACGTCAAGAAGCATGAAAAACTAAACACTTATAAAATGCTAGAAAAGTACTAAACACAAACGATACAGACGTTGACAAATGTAAAAAAGTGTTCATAATAAAATGTTAATAACCCATCTAAAAAACGCCAGTGAAAAGATTTGGTTTGCATTTTTCCAAAGGTGCATGGTAAGTTAATATAGAATTTCACATTTACTCCCACATTGACACTTATAATCTAATATATCACACTTCGTAGTATGACGAAGGATTTTGAAGATGGAAAAAGATAGTTCAGGTATCGCAAGGGTCGTTTGACCATGGTTCAAAATTGCAAGATTCGTTCCAAAATAGCCTTTGTGCTACTTATTTAACTAATTATCCTAACTCGTTTGTGAAACAATACTATTTTACTCTCCAGTGAATTATTCTTCCTATACAAGCTGGTTTTCTTGCATGTAAAACTTATTGCTATAGGAAAAAAAAGATGAAAAGTATGTTTTCTTTTATAACATATGATGAAAAGAGTATTTTTATCTATGCTTCAAATTGGAATGATTTACTAATTTTATGAATACCTATGCCAATTTTTCTTTTTTACCTTATATCATACTTCTAAAAACTTTTTTTATATTTCACATTTCCGCGGAAAATAACCTAGCTCGCGGTCATTTGGTAAGGCATTAGACTAAAACACTGCGCGTTTTGGTGCGAACCCTAACCATGGTACCTTTATCCAAGGACTAATATTTTAATTCAAAATGGTATTTCTTATTTATTTATGTTCTATGCAATTCTAGAGCTTTCTTTAAAATTTTATCTATATGATTCTGTTTGATTCTGGAATATTATGCGAGTGTATAAATTCTGAGTCTGCAAGTTATGGATAAACTGTTGTGTTCCGAGTTGATTCAACCTAATGAAGCTAATTTATTTTTCAACTATATTTAGTAATTTAATGCATCTTTGTAACAATATTACCTTTAAATAACATTAAACATTTAAAAGCAAACATCTTAACGTCTCCTTCATCAATAGGAAATTAAGAAAAAAACTAAGTAGCGGGCCAAGTAGTTACTGAATATATGGCTGGCAAATAATATGTTTTTTCTAAATTTCTCATTTTCGACTGATTGAACGTTTTTAAAATCGTTCAATGGATGCTTGAGAAACATTCATAATGAATGTTTTTCAATATATCACAATCCATTGAATATATGAAAGATTTTATTCCATCAATTAATTAATCAATTAACTTTCTAGGATGAAGCGTAATTACCGGATGTATGCTACCAAAACACTCTTCGATTCGTAATATACATAATTATTAAGCGATTCTATTCTAGTTAGTTCCCTTCAATAGCTTAAAGCAATATAATTGCGTTATTTGTACTTTGAAAACAAATTTTCAATGGAATCTCATTAATTTTTGTGTTTTTATGAAAAGGTGCGATTATTCATTAATTTAAATTTATAATTAAGGAAAAATTTAACTATTAAGTTTACTTTAAGAGGATAAATGAAATTCAATCCTGAGACGCAAGCAATTATTGCTGCAAACATTTTAATAGAAATAACTTCCGGATTCCAATTACTATTGAATGTGATCAAAACAATTTTTCATCATTCTGGAAATGTGAAAGAAATTGTAATAATTTTCAGTTCAGAACATTATGTTCTATTGGAGACAAAGAATGGCTATTTTTAACTTGTTTTAAAATTCAATTTTTATAACGTCTTGCTTCATTTTTCTTTTTATGAAATAAGGTTTCTGGATAATTTTGTAAATAATACCTTCATTTCGAATTCAGTTTAAATTTATTAACTTCCCGTTTTGAGCCAGCACATAGCGAGACTAAATTTTAAAATGCGATCAGATGATGAGAACCCCAATGAGACGGCGCCTCTTCTCCAAGTTTCCACACCGCACTGACTCAAGATTTTTTTTTACCTTGATGGATTGAACCTGTACCAGGCTCGTTTATATGCTGAATTTTTGATGGCATCAGATCTCGAGCCTAGCAATGACAACACCAATATCTTAATCATCTATAATCGAAAAGAAAAGACGCAAATAATCTACTAGACAAAATTCGACACAAAATAATCTTTTACAGACAGAATATTTTTCGTAAATTCAATATAAATTTGAAAATTCAATCATCATTTTATAATAAATCAGTTAAAAATAATACATATAATTCGTTTTTTTAAGTAAAGCAAATATCTAAGCTTAAAATGATTGCAGCGAGTGTCTCTATCTCAACAATTCTAATTGAATCAGTGCTTTCATTCTTTCGTGATATTTAAACTGCAAAGTATTAAATATTACACGAATGAAATTTTCCTTGGCAGAAATTATTTATCCTCTTCTTTTAAATTTACATTTTCAACAAAATATCCATCTCATGATAAAAATATTTCTGCAGGCAATAACATTAATTTAATACAAATGGAATCAATTTATTGTAAGAATTAATTTCATAAAACTAGTTTCTAAAAACACATCTTATTAGTACACTAAAAACATAGTTTTTTTTATTTTAAATATTTTCTACTTTTTAGTATTCAGTTTATAATTCACTGTTACAAATAATATGGAATTTTGAAATCAAGACGGTTTGAAGTTCACCATCAGATGGCGCCACTCGTATGCAATCAAAATTTATTCAAATTAATTGATTAAAAGTGTACAACATTTCAAAGCTGATGATGAAAAGTTGAAAAAACTAATACGAAATTTCATCTTTATAAACATGAAGCAAATTAAGTTAAATAAAACTGAGTGCTGCCGTTTGTAAATTTTGAGGTTTATTTAATTTTACCGTATTTTATTATATAGTGTTTTAAATATATTACGGATACTAATTAAAGTACAATTATAAATGAAACACGAAAATCTTTTAAAACTTCAGTAGCTTTTCGATATCCAGTTAACGACAAATTACGGTGAGAATCGCCACGTTTAAAGCAATTTTGATCGTTCAGAGTGGGAGAGTTTCTCTCCCCAGTGATGGCTACTGCCTGACATATATCGTGCAAGTACAGTGACGCTGGCAATTCAAGGAAAGACTGATTATTTTTCGAAAAATATTCCTATACTATTTAATTAACAATGAATAAAAGAATAAGGACGAAATACTAAAACTAATATATTTCTCAACATTTTGACATGCATAGACATAATCTTAAATCTGGTTAATAATGAATACATTAGAATCTAACTGATATTACTTTTTAGTTTCTTGAAGTATGGTACTTTTCGATCAATTCAAACTAACCGCAAGACCCTTTCAAGCACTTAACATTTGTTTTAAAACATATCGTAGAAGTACAAGGAAAGATCTGTGAAAAATATATCACCAAGGAAAAAAAAAAATAGAATTCTGATACATATTATGTACCTTCGAACATGATGCTAAGGAATAAATAGGGGGAAAGACCATCTTTTAAAAAGAAGAATGTCACATCGTGTCTTTATAAACTGCTATTTTCATGATATCATAAACCTTATTATTGCTATCACGAAGAAGTAGGATTTTTAAAATTTTAATTACTATCGTCTATATTAACCAGACAGATTACAAAATTTTTTACTATAAAGTCATATATCATAGAAAGTTTCAAGTATTTTGTAAACACGCTTATGATATGATTATTTAAATTCTAACACAAATTTCAAGAATTTCAACAACCAGTAAATATACAGTAACCATATACAGAGGCTAAGAATGTAGTTTGGAAGATATTTGTGTGTGTAAAAATATTTAGCACAATAACCCAAAAGTAATTACTGATTTTTGAAAACATAAAAAAGCAACTGAGCCCCCTAAATAAAAATTTTAACATTGACTTTTGATTAGTAATGCAGTAATAATCAAATGTTTATGATTCTTCATTTTTTCTAGCTCAATGGAATCCGATGGAAAGAAGCTGTGGTAGAAATAAATCATTAAAATCAATGACAAAACGAATGGACTTGAAGCGACAAGGGGAAGAGCTCTTCTAAGCTTTTAGTAAAAGTAGGTTGCCGCCTAATAAATCAAGAATTTCATTAAAGAACGAGACAAATCGGAGGAACTTTTAAACTGAAGTTTTCGCGCCAAATAAGGTCATAAAGGCTATTAAGGCTAACAAGTAATTTTTCAAGAGCAGGGAAGAGCATCTCATTGGAAGAGTAATTTTGTATCTACTCATGCTCTCTATAACTGTTGAATGGTCTGAAGGAGATTTTTTAATATTTTGAAGAAATTTTTCAAAGGTTTGATTGTGAATTTAACACTTGTAAGATATTTTACATAAGCGAAGGTATATTAAGTCTAAAAAAATTTAAATTTTGTTCAGGAATTCTTTGAAACATTGCATAAAGTATTGGAGATTTATTAAAATATATAAAATGGAAGAGAGATACCTGAATTAACACTAAAAAGGATTGAATTTAATTCTTGAAATTTATTTATTGCATGGGATTTAAAGCAAAATTTTAAAATCGTGGACTCTTTTACGATTCTTGCAAAAGGAAGTCATTAAAATGCTTAAAATGCTATAAAAAATTAAAAACGAATTCATAAAATATTCACAATGATTCATGACTCAGTTTCTCTAAGCATACAGAAAGGTGAAGTGCTTTCAGTTATAACTTTAGAAAATTAATTTATCTGTTCTAAATGCTTCGCAAATCTACGAATCATGCATTTTCTGTCTGAACAAATACTTGGTCAACATTTATGAAATTGGCAAATCTTGAAATGTATAAAAAATTGATTCATTAAAGATTTTCTATCTGAAATTCCACTTAATTTTTTTCTTTTGTACAATATAAGAAGAAGGATTGCTTTAGAGTTGTTTGTATCATTAAATTTGAACATATTTCATGTTTTCAACAAAATTCTTCAGTTAAAAAATGTATGGAATATGTCTTTCTGAATTTTCGCTTTCATAACTGCAAAAGTTTTTTTGTTAAATTCATTAATATGCACTAATATATTGTTATTTTTAAGTTTATGTATTGATTCAAATATCAAAAACCATTCTTTTTTATTGATTAATTTACATACTTAACATGTAGCTGAGATTGTTAGGAAATTTTAACTCCTTTAAAAAAGACTATTGGATCATTGCAATCCAAATAATGTTTACTCCCGGAGTAGTTTGGCTTCTGGGAAAATCATTATACTGTGCATCAGCTCTTGAGATTTGTGAATATCCTAAACGAAGAATTTAACCACACATTTATCACAGGAGGTGTTTTTCTTGACACAAAACGTGCTTTCGATAGGGTTTGGCACGATAGCCTCATCTTTAAACTTATTAAACTTAAATTACCAAGGAACATAATTTTGATTATAAAACAATATCTTTACAAAAGAAACTTCAGAGTCTATCTTCATGGAGAGCTATCCGACATCAGACAAATACGTGCAGGGACGCCTCAAGGCAGCGTTCTCATTCCAGTTCTTTATTTAATTCTAACCTATGATTTTCCTCAATGTCAGCATATTAATACTTGCCTCTTTGTTAATGATACGGCTGCTCTGGCTAAAGGCAGCACAAAAATATTTGCTGTAATAACACTACAATAATTCTTAAACACACTGGAAGAATGTTTAGAACTTTGGGGAATTACCGTTAACACAAATAAAACTAAGGCTGTTTTATTCAAAAAAGGTCACAACAGATTAACACTAGATTCTCGTCTTGTTCGAAGAACCCATTGAATGGGTAACTGAGGTTCAATACCTTGGTGTGAAATTGGACAGCAAACTCACTTTTCGGAGGTATATATCACGTATCAAAGTTTTGGTAATAAACTCATTTGAGTCTACCGAGGATTGGATCTTTTTATAGGCATTTTACATCATCCAAATCCACTAATTTATTCTCAATTCTGTTTTCTCTGGTAGATATTCCAAGTTGTCATTCAAAAACAAAGTGCTTTTATATAAACAAGTCATCAGGCCCAATCTAATGTATGCATCTCCCGTCTGGGGGTTGGCAGCTAAGGCTAACCGTAAGAAGGTATAAGTAATTCAAAATAAAGTTATTTGTTTAATAACAAACGCTCACTGAAACATAAGAAACTGGGTAATACACTGTGACTTGAGAGTAGAGACTATTTAAGTGGATAGAAATCTTTTTATAGACATTTTAGATAATCCAAATCTAATAATTTATTCACAAATTCTGTTTTCTCCCAACGATTCTAAATGCAGTTTCCCCTACAAAACCAAAAAATGGTGCCCACCCCTTGGGGTTCTTTGTAAATTCTTTTTTGATGCAGTTCATTTATTTTGTTTCATGTTTCCTCTCTGGCTTGTGAAAGGCCCTACACCTTTTTGGGTAGGCTTGGCCGGGGCGGGTTGTTAATAAATAAAATAATTCCTTCCCTAAAATCCTAAAAATAAATCTGTTTCACAATGTCATATGGACTCCCTTCTGTGGTAATTGAAATTTTAGTAAGATCCCTGTCACTCACAATAATTGTATTATATAATGTTGTTTCTCTTTCCTTCCCTATTTATTTCATATCAAATCTTGGTGCTTCCGATGTATTTTTAAACTGTTGCTTAACCGGCAATTGAGACTGAGAGAAGTGCCTGGCACTGACACTAATGTACACAAACCAATCTTGATTAGGAAATTTTAAGATTGATACCATTTAGGAAATCCTGAAATAATATTTGATTAATATCAATTTCGAAGCTACATGAAGACCTTGTAGACGGCTGATTTGACGACAAGGCGGGATTCCAATTTTGAAAATTCTACGTCGATATGAAAATGTTTACTCACCACCAGACATAACCAGGATGTTATATATAGGACAGAGGATATAGATATCTTAGGATGTCTTGAAATAATGTTCACTGTCAAAATCGCCAAAAAAGTTGAAATATGTTCAGGCAATAGAGAAATTGATAAATTCGTGATGCTTCATAAAAGGAAATTTTTCAAAGCCGCATACTTAATAATGAAGCGCAGCTCATTTGAACATTTGAAAAAAAAACAGTTTTTTTGTCTGCTTACACCAATATGTTTTTCATTCTGCATAATTTTTAAAAGTTAAAGAGATATTTAAGGAATAAAAGGCATTACTTTTGCAAACAAGTTAAACTGATTTTCTGTAATGGTTTTAAAAACAATTATTTTGGTCACATTTTAATTGCATATTTTTTCTCCGGTTTTTAGCTTCTTCGCTTTGATATTCAAATATGTTTTGTAATAGCAAATTCGCGACAAAAAATCCAATTATGTTTTTATTCTTTTGTCTTCTTTATGTTTTTTATCTTTGTCTTCTTTTGTCTTTTTTTTATGTCTCTGTGCATTTCCGGAGATGGCAATTTTCAAGGAATAATTAAGCGCTAGATTATTTTCAAAAACTGCCTAAAAATATTTCAAAATATTTGTTCGTTCAAAATAGCTCTGTAATGAATAATATATTTTTGTTCTAGAGAAAATTCTAGATGCAATTAATTTTGTTTTGTTTCAAGTCCTATCTTTGTTAAGAGAACTTTTTTGGAACTGCATTTCAAATAAAATCTCAAATCCTGGGTTTGCATTTAAATAAAAATTTTAAAAACCTGTACAAGTTTTACTTCTCGTAAATCAAAAGAGCACACAGGAAAAAAAATCTCTTTCAGGACGTCAATAAGGTTTGAAAGGTTACTTTTGGAAAACTGCTTATGTGAAAAGATTTGTCGCCAAATAAAAGGTGAAAACATTATCGGAAAATCGAAAGATCGCCAATGGGATTAGCGTATCGAAAGGAGGGACATCTGTCTAGAAGATAAAAGGTCTTACGAAAGACTCACTGTGAAAAGTAGAAAGCTCAGCTACACGAAAGAGATCACGTCAAATACCTGGCAGTGGCTCTTTTTATTATTTAGAACTGTTCTTTTTGTAACGTTCATTTGATAAGTAAAGACCGTCTTTGAAGATAAAGCCACAAGGTTTAAGTGGCAGCAGGATGGGAATTAGAAACGGTATTGATTTTCAAATCGGAAATAAATAAATTAAGGACAGTGTAATGTTATAACAGCTTACAGAACACAAAACTAATGCAAATAGCTATTTTCTCAGTCAAAAATTGACAATTCTTGTTTGTTTAACAAGAAAACTGTGCATAAAACACGAAGTAGTGCTAAGTAATTTTCACAATAACCATTGTATGCTATTTTATAAATTTCGTATATTTTATGTTATTTTATGATATATATTACGTCTCAGTTATACTATTATATAAGTATTATTTTGTACTATTTTATTTACATTGTTTTTTAAATCAATGAAACGTCAATTTATCGAAAGTAATTGTGTTGCAACAGCATGTTATGAGTCTTGAAATCTATGACAGAAAGTGAAAACATTCAAGTTCATTGATATTTTGTATTGCTAAAATCATTTCGAAAGCCATTTTTTTATTTTAAACATAAAATGATTTTCATGATATATCACTCCAAACGAGTGTCGAGTAAAAATATAAAATTTTTGCCTACTAATTTTATTTGTAGTCACATATCTATAAAGTAACCATGATTTTTTTCAAAGTTAGAGGGATCATATTGCTTATAGTGGAAGCTCAATTAAAAACATCAAACGATTTATAACCACATTGAACATTATACGTTTCGTCGACCAATAGATAATATAATGAATTAAAGCAATTGGCAATGTTGCCCAATCTATGTAGTAAATATCATGATCATATGGGATGCTAGATGATCTTTCTACGTGTTGTTACCAACACAAAGCTGATCAAATCGAAGTATTAGCTTATCTGTTCAGAATCCCGCAAACGTTATAGCTCATATTCATAATGGGTAGATATACATGACACAACTATAATGCAAATTTTGCGAGTCCTCTAAAAGTATCTTCTGTTAGAGTTTACAGGCAGGCACAGTAGATAAGAGACACTGAAAAAAGTTTTTAATTTTTCTGGTGTTTTATATTCTGAGTGAAACGTGTGCTTTCCATTAAAAAATATTTAAGGCGCAAAGATTTTTCGTACTATTTTAATGCCAATTATTGACACAAACTTTTAATACATATGTTCTGTAATAGTTCATATTCATAATGGGCAGATATACATGACACAACTATAATGCAATTTTGTTAGTCCTCTAAAGGTCTCTTCTGTTAGAGCTTACAGGCAGACACAGTAGATAAGAGACACTAAAAAAGTTTTTAATTTTTCTGGTGCTTTATATTCTGAGTAAAATGCTTGCTTTCCATTAACAAATACTTACGGCGCAAAGATTTTTCGTACTATATTAATGCCAATTATTAACACAAACTTTAGTACATATGTTCTGCAATTTAAATATCAATGGTATTAAAATTTATATGATTACAATAAAAAATTATTCATATAGGAGTAGTTTTCAAGTCTACACAAAACAGGAAAAATTTTAGAGGAAGAAATGGATTTAACCCTTTATTCCCGACGGTACTTAAAGTAATACTTTAATAAAGATTATATCTTCATAATTCGGCCGATTTCCTCGACAGTTTTCACAAGAACGCGAGGAATATAGTTCCGATAGCTAGCAGCAGATAGCAGATGCGACAGACTTTTTTAATCATTAATCAAATTAATTCAATTATTTTATTTAATTATAAAAGTTTTCTCTTCTTTCCTGGGGTTATTCTGCATTAAAATGTATCTAATGATTCCAAAGTAAAATTGAAAAGTTGCTGTTAAGTTAATTTGGTAAATAAAGGGTTAAAGAAACCTAAGATTACATCTAGTAAGATTACAGTCGAGTCTGGATAATTCGAGGTGGACGGGACCGGGCCTACCTCGCACTATCGAAAACTCGAATTATCGAAATCATAATATTTAATAAATAGATAAATGGAACTAAAGCAATTTTTAAATTTATGTGTAGTATATTTAAATGAAAAATGTAGTTACATATTATTACAATACTGTTGATAGAAACAGGTTAATTATATCTTCAAAAAATTGTCAATTGTTTTTTTGTTTAAACACATTGCTCCTATATATCGATCTTATATATATCCCGTTTTCTTTGGGAGGGGACATTTCTACAGGTGGTTTCGGGGTGCGCAGTGGATATATGACCCGTCGAACAACAATAAAAACCCGATGCACTAATTCTTTCACGTGTTGGTTATTAGTTGGGACTTTAACTGATTTTTTTCACTAACTCGGATTTATGGAAAACTCGAACAGTCGAGACTCGAATTATCGAGACTCTACTGTAATCACAGTACTAACTGGTGAATAAAAAGATCAATCCGTTTGTATTAATTTAAAAATATATAATTGTCCAGGGAAACAGAAGTAGAGTAGTTTATTTTTGAAGTTGATAAATTATTTGAAAAAATTGTCAAAAAATGTCAGTACTTTTACTCAGAATTTGATGAAGCTGGAGGATGACAATAAATGATTTGAAGAATCTATTTGGAGATCTTAAAATAATGAAGACAATTGCCGGAGTATCGTACCAGTGCCTCACTTCTGCAATTTAAAAGGATTATAGAAAGGTGGTGTTAATGAACGGCTCAGTTGTAACGAAAATCATATCGAACAGTGTCATCATTTGTAATGATATGCTTAGAGGCATTGAAGTTAAATCATCGAAACTTAATTTAAGATTCTAAATTTTATATTATAGTTATAAGAAATATCATGGATATGCATAAAACGCCGAAAACAGAGAATTTGAAGTGTGCATTCCATTTGCACAAGCACAATGAATTAAAATAAGTCGTCTTATTCGATAATACTAACATTTTTCTTCTGTGGATTCTATTAACATTTCTTTCATAAGGATTAATTCTAAAAATCAAACCACTAGTGACAAAAAGTACAGAGGGATATATTCTATTGATATATGCTAATATATAATGCTATTGCAGAATCACACATATTATTCAGGAGAGTGAAATACCAATGAACATCTGTACCAGATCATCTGCAGTGGAAAAAGTCATGTCATAAAGCATCTACACCTCTTGTAATGAAACGGTAAAATACATAATTTATTGAATTATATAGACTTACTCTGATAAAAAAAATATATGTAATGACTTGTAATATTTATATAATTATACCGTCACTTATCACACAACACTGCCTATCTTACTTTTTCGAAGTTTCAAACAGGAAGAAAAAGCTGAATTTTTCGCCACCAATAAGAAAATGTTTTTGAATTTTTTTTCACATTCGGCAGGAACGTGCAGTATTGTGTTTCTACCACATGTTAAAAAATATTTAGAAATATTCATGTAGGAATTGTATTTTTCCTGTCTAGCTTAAAAGCATAAGTTTAATTCCTTCCTAATAATACTTTTTTGCTTTCCGTACAAGCTCATTTGAATATTGTTGTGTCAGCGGAAAGATATCGGAAGATAACGATCACGCGCTTTCTCACGGTACTAATCACGTGATGCGTAGGTGTAAGCTCTCCGTTAAAACCAAGTGTAATGTTTTAATACGAGAAGATGACTTTTTGAAATCAAGCAGAACAGACATGCGGTAGATGTGAGCATAACGAGCTACGGGGGCTCTCTTCCCTGTTAGGACGGCGGCGATGGGCGATGGCTATAACCAAACCTTTAAACACGGTGCAACTTTGATATTTTAATGGCTTACTAACAAACCCTAAATCTCTCTTGTCTAAAATGTAAATAATACCTGTGTAAATACTTTTCTTATTTCATAGTTTTATTTATGAAGCACTTTTATCTGTAGGCGGATTTTTTATTTTTCCCCTGACCCCCCTTTCTACAAGTTATGTTGGCTTCGGCCGAGATCAATAATATTGCTATAATTATGGTTGCTCAAGCCGGGATTATTCCCATGCAACCCCTATTTTTCCTACATTCATTACTAGCAATACTCGCACAGCGTTGCCTGTGGAATCAGGACTTCGACAAAATGGGGGAAAAAATGCCCACAATGACACGAAAAGGTTTTGAAAACAAAATCATTCTCGCTTATTTTCCCTCGCGACAACGACGCGAATGCACTGACGTCACCAGAAGGAATCGGATTGTAGAAATGCATGCTGGGAATGAAAGCATATCACGTCACCTCCTGCTAGCGAGGAAGCAACAATGCATTCTGGGATCGTCCGGAGAAACTCTTGCTGTAAAATCTCGCTAGCAAAAAAACTGTTTGAACTGATCAGGGTTATCAAACGTTACAGTTATAAGCTGAAAAAAAATGAAAATTACAGAGTTGTTAGAACGTCAGATGCGAGAATTTGAAGAAATCCTTATTAAAAATTACCATAAAAGTGACTGTTATTTAAAAAATTCTCAAAATTCAGTAAATTATATTGGAAATTCAGAACAAACTTCATTAGAACTAAAATTGTTTGTTCTACCCGATGGTGAATTGATTGTTTTTTAACGATCATTAGAAAAGATACTACTGCCATAAACTTGCCAAAAATGACCCAAAACAACACAAAACATTAAAAAAAATATTTTCTAGATTAAATTTTAAAATTCTGGCTTTGAGGTGCATTGAGTCACCATTACGTCTACCTGTATGCCAAATTTCATGGCTGTAAGTGCGATAGATTCGTCTGGACATCGCACGCACACACACACACACTCGCAAACATTGCCTTTTATAAGTATAGATTGGTAGCAAAATATTCAGTTTTTTCTTCCTCTTTGCAACTTTGAAAAATTGAGATAGGTGGTGTTGCTCGTTAAACGAAGATATGCTTTTACGGCAAGCAATTTTTAAATTTCTGGTTTATTTATTTCTGAGATAGTTTTATAGGACTGTTGTATTAAAATTCCTATCAATTCAGAAATATTGAAAACGTATAAGTGCGGGCGCAACGCGAACGATTTTGTTAAGAAAGCAATTAAGTATTTGCAATTAAACAAACAAATTAGAAAGTAATGCAAAATGTAATTGTAATCCGATTTAGAGGAACGTTAGAAAATATCACATATAATAAGCCTTTATTAAGTTTTTATATAATAAAACAATACTTCGCTAAAATTTTTTCAAACGCTATTTACACTTTTAGTATGATGTCCTTCTTCCACTTTAAAAGCAGAGGAATACATCAGTTTTCTTCAAAAACAATAAAATGCGTAATTTCTCTTAGAAAAATGAAACGCAAAATCTGATCAGTCATAAATATTCAACACTGCTAAAAATTCACTGGCTGCATGGCATTCAGAGGTTACCATTCCATCACTGTTGAAAATGACAAAGAAAACGAGGGTGGAAATTCAATCAACTCGACTGAAGAAAAGAATGATTTGCATCCCAAAATTTTAGTTTAGATTGTAAGGAATTTATTCAAAACGACAAATTGAACTGTTGATGTATTGGAATTCCCAGAAGAAATTTTTTACTTTGTATCTCAAATGAATACGCACGTACAAAAAGTAAGAGAGTGACAATTTATATGGAATTTCATAACATTTGCTAGGATCATGTTTCCTCAAATTAAAAATTGGAATTTCTTATTTTAGGAGAAAAATGTAAAAGAGAAGATGAAAATAGGCTCTAAGATTTATCTTTCATGAAATATACTTTCGCAATCAGACGATAGATAAATTAAATTCAGTTTTGAGTCATATTTAAGATAACCAGTGTAATCCAAAATTTTTGTTTCTTAACAAATACCATTCATTAGATTTACAAATTTTATTGAAAATATTAAAAGAAAACAGGATATATAAATAATATGACTGAAATCAAATACAGCGAAGAAAAGCAATTTTCTTTGCAATATAGTCATCTTGATTTCGCGATTTTCCTTATCTTATTAAATTTAGAATCGATGCTTTTTTGTGAAGCGCATAAAAATATCACTCCTTTCTTTCAGATTATTTTTGTAATTTATTATTAAATATTTAATAAAGAGTATTGATAAATTTGCCGTTTTGCACGTGAGAAGTCCCGTTTAAAATCATCCTTTTAACTATTCTTTTTAAAAAAGTAATGATTAGTAAATTCAATCATTTTGGCAAAAACTTGAAAGAAATTTATGTCGTGTTGATTGTGACAGAAATGAACTGTGAAATGGCCTCCTTTAAATTAAATAATTTCGTAATTTGTAAAAGAAAAGCCTATCCCTCCTTCTGGTTTGTTGAAAATGAAACCATAAAGAAACTGTAGAGTATGATACTTTCCGAAATTTGTCATTTGGGGCTTTTATTTAAGTCGTTTTTCATATCTTAATACAATATTTCAATATTCAGATTATTCAGGCAGTGGGTATTTGAAGGCATTACAATACAATGCCTTTCTAAATGTAAAATAATTTTATACTTATTTCTACTCTAAGAAATAAATGATATTGCAGAAATGTTAATGAAACACTTTATTTTCACATTTTATTTAAAATAAAAAAACCCCTAAAACTGCATATTTACAGGAAATATATAAAAATCAGGCACTACATAAAATGCATTTTCAATACACAGAATACTGGCATTTAGGGAAAAGTATGAAACGATTAATATTGCTCATATTTCCTTGGTATACATTGAAAAGTCAAAAGACAAATCGGTAAAGTATAAAATATTCCTGTTAATTACGACTATAATGTCACGTGCAGGTCAGATTGTATTGAAGTTTCCCTGCAGATAGAGAATTCCGCATTTGCACTTCAGTATTACTTATGTGACGAAACACACAACTTTGAAATTTTATAGTTTCCAATGATAGAGTTTTCACGACTTTCTTTCAGTCATTTACCTAAATAACACATATAATTCTATATAATACCCACATATTGCCTATAATATGCATGAAAATCATGTATAATAATAAATTAAATGTTTATTTTTGAATTATATTTATTTATTCTGAAATGTTGAGCGTTCCATACAATTGCCTCTGTTATTACAATTGTTCTGTTATTTTTATATATTATTATATAATTATTAGTTATTAGAAATTTTTGAAAGAATAAACATTTTTTCATGAAAAAGTTTAAAATACTTATTAGTTGTTATCATGTTGGTAATATATATACTAAAAACCAATTGAATACAGCAGTGTGCTTGTTAAACACTTTTGGATCTATTATCCACTAGTTTTTACGTAAAAAGTTATTATCAGCAAAAATTATTTTTACAATTTCCATTTATTTCATTTGCCAAATTATACCAATAATTTTTAAATCAGAAAATTTTGTTCCATTTAAAGAATTCTTATACAAACTTCTTAATCTTTTCTTATCACATATGTATTACAAAGAAACGAAATTTACGATACAAGGAAATCCATCTGTATTGAAAATTATGTGTTCATTCATTTATATATAACATTGGAAATAATTATCTTATTGCAATAACTTATTATTTAATTTATCTTCCGGACTGAAAAAACCCCTAAAGCAGTATATTTTCATGAAAAGAAAGATTGAACATCAAACTAAATTTTCATCAAATATCTGCTAATTTATATTGTTTTCTTTTTCTTCCTTTTCAAAGAAAATGCTAGCTAATTACAAAATACATGTTAACGTATGATTATGAACGATTAATCTCTTAAGCCGGAAAATATGTATCTGACGTATATATTTAACGCACTGTTCGGAAAAACAAACAAACGCCAATTGTTTATTTGGTCTGTAAGTTTTCGGATCATTTCCGAAAACAAAAAATTTCCTCTAAAATTTGCTTTTATTTCAACACGAGTGGCACAAAAGGATTATGCATAAAATTATATTTATCTATATTATATAAAACGCTTATGCGTGGCACAAAAAAAGTACCTTTACATCTTTCTCCCCGTTGGCAACGATCAGTTTGTTTACCTCATTTCGCTAACCGAGCTACACGCTTACGGATTACAGGAGAAGTCGTTACTTTTCTTTTTGAATTTATTTATTCTCTCTTATATAGTAAGAATTATAATGAACTATTTGCGAACTTCTCAATACAATTTGCGTAGAAGAGAGCAGCGTGCAAGGGAATCCCTGGATGAAAGATTTCAGCGAAGCTCGGCTAGAAAAGCTGCCGATAGGCTTAGACGAGCCAGAGCACGCAGCGATCAACAAATAGCTAATAGGGTGAATTCCCAAGCTGAAACAAACGTTTCCGAGCACGATTGCGGTATGATGACGGAAATATGCAATTTCTGTCAAGCACTTTATTGGCGAAAAGAATTGAACTCCAGCAACAAGTATACCAAATGCTGTCACGATGGTAAAGTTCGTTTACCGAATCTGGCGGAAACTCCCGATCTTTTAAAGGAATTGCTCACTAACAATTCACTAGAGGCCAGAAATTATCAAAACCATATAAGAGAGTACAATACTGCACTAGCGTTTGCATCTATGGGGGCTGAAGTAAAATCACTTCCTGGCAATGGCCCATATTGCTTTCGAATCCACGGTCAGATTTACCACAGGATTGCTCCACTGTATTCTAATGAAAGATTTAAACCTGGCTATGGACAATTGTATATTTTTGATGCCTCTGAAGCCAACAGCCGGCGATTGGAAAACAATCCATCTTGCCTAAGTTCTGTGATGGAGAAGTTGGATGCATTGCTCCGTACAATAAACCCTTATGCTAAATCATATTTGCAAATGCATCAGTTGATTCAATCGAATCCAACTGTAAACGTCAAAATGATTTTTATGGAACATCCCGACTTGGATATGCGTCGATATAATGCACCTACTTCCAGGACTGAGGTTGCAGCCATATTTGTCGGAGATGATGGCGAACCACCAGCAAATAGGGATATATGCATTTATCCAATTGGAGAGGGTTGTAAAAATATATCCCCATTAAATCAATGTAACGATCCAATGGTTTATCCATTGCTCTTTCCTAGAGGGGAACAGGGTTGGTCAAATGGGATGGAGCATGTTGAGGAGAGACGTTCTGCCAAAAGAAATAGAGTCACTCAATTGCAGTTTTATGCATATAGACTTTCAGTTCGTAATGGCTTTAGTCTTTTGCATAGTAGTGGCAAATTATTTCAGCAATGTGTAGTAGATGACTACGTAAAAACTGAAGGATCTCGCCTTAACTACATCCGCTTAAATCAAAAGGATCTAAGAGTAGAATTTTACAGGGACTCTTAGATGCTCTAACAACTCGAGCCTCAAATAACAATTTACGAGTGGGGAAATTAGTTATACTTCCTTCTTCTTTTCAAGGAAGTCCCCGTTCCATGCAACAGAATTATCAGGATGCAATGGCTATGGTCAGGAAGTTCGGGCGACCTGACCTGTTTGTGACATTTACCTGCAACCCGTCATGGCCTGAAATTTTAAATGCCATGCAAGGTCGGGAAAGACCTAAAAACAGACCTGATATTGTCGAAAGAGATTTTAAGATGAAGTTATCGGAGCTCTTGGACGACCTTATAAAACGTAAAGTATTTGGGTGTGTAACTTCCTACATATATGTTATAGAATTTCAAAAATGGGGCTTGCCTCATTGTCACATTTTACTAACATTGGATTCTTCTTCCAACATTGGATTCGTACTAAAGATGACATAGATAAATTTGTTAGTGCAGAATTACCGAACATTAATGTTAATCGAAGGCGTTTTGAAATCGTAACCAAATGTATGGTCCATGGCCCCTGTGGTATTATAAATCCAAATGCTCCATGCATGAAAGATGGTGAATGCTCTAAACAGTTCCCAAAAGCATTCAGAGAGGAGACAGAGGAAAATGTAAATGGCTATCCAGTTTACAAAAGACGGTGTATAGAATCAGTTAGAGTGGGCAAACATTACATTCATAACCGTTGGATAGTACCATATAATCCGTGGCTATCTAAAAAATACAATGCACATATCAATGTAGAAGTTTGTGCATCTGTAAAAAGTGTTAAATATTTATATAAATATGTTTACAAAGGTCATGATGCAGCCTCCATTGCATTAAAAAATGATGACATTGTTAATCATGATGAGATTTTAAATTTCTTACATGGGATATATGTTAGTGCTCCTGAGGCAATGTGGCGTTTGAGTGAGTTCAGCATGTCTGATAAATCTCACACAGTAATTAGACTTGCAGTTCACTTACCTGAACAACAGGCTATTTTTTTTAAAGAAGGGCAAGAAAATGAAGCAGTTGAACGGGCTTCTATAAAAGATACCACTTTGACTGCATGGTTTAAATTGAACCTTATTGATGAAGAAGCACATGAGTACTATTATGCTGATATCCCCCAGTATTATGTATTTGATAAACCTTCTACAAAATGGCAGAAGAGGCAAAGAGGGGGCCAACAAGTAATCGGAAGAATGCCTGTGGTTAGTGTGCAGGATTCTGAAAGATTTTACCTTCGAATGCTATTATTAAGAAAAACTGGTGTGATAA
>BGPR01007102.1:63460-73952 GCA_013235015.1 Araneus ventricosus | reverse complement strand
TAATATGATGATCGTATTGTTTCAAAACTGAATTTAAATTTAACTAACTAAGCTAAAGCTATAAATTATGCATTAAATGCGCATTATGAGCACGGGAATGTGAATTGAGCTGTGATATTCAAAAAATTAGTTAATAAAATTTATTTAATTATTAGTTAATGATATTTAGTTTCATAGATCTTGGCCGGAACTGCAAACATAATTCTTACTGTTTTTAAAGAGAGAATCGTTAAATTTAAGAAATAAAGGTAATTTCTATATTGGTATTTTCACAAATTGGAAGAAAATAATGCAAAATTCGTCAGAAATGCTTCTGGTTGTCAAACACATATAAATATTTCAAATATTCAAGACACTCGATTTTCATGTCACCGTTAATAATAATAAAAAATATATTCTAACCAGTTTTCAGAAAGAATTCGATAAAGTGATGAAATCTTTATTTTCTCAACACTTCGGGCTTTCAAAGCCACATGCAGCCAAATTTCAGAGTTGGTTGTATAAAAGTGCCAATATTGGCAGCAAAAAAAAAATTAGCAGCAAAATTGAGAAGACTGAGAAAAGTAATATTTCCGTTGTAAGTTGAATAAACAACAGATAAAAATAATTTTAATTTTATATTTTATTCAACAGCAGTAGAAAGATATAATATAAATCATTTTGATGAATTTTCTGTCTTCAAATACATTTTGAAATAAAATTGGTCAAGAAATTCAATGAATTCCTTTAAAATTTGGCCTTTTTATGACATCTTCCTCTTTCCAGTTTAGACACTCGTATTTAAATAATTTGAGAAGATCAAACTATAATTTAAAAGATAGTATTGTAAATTAAATTGCTTCTTTAATGCATGCAGTACGTTTGCAGACATAAAAAAAAATGTTATCGCACTTAGTATTTCACCTGCATGAGGCAGGAAGCAATTCTCCTTGAAAAATAATACTTGTCTTTGTAAACAAGGGCCAGGAATGTTTCAAACTATAATATATTCTTTTTATTTCCGATATGTGTAAGGCAGTATGGAGTTACTTTTCTACGGATCTTGCAGGCGTCATCCTCATCATCTAATCGTGATTCAAAATTACGAGGTCCCCTCCCCTAGCAAAATGGCCCTCGAGTTGTACAAAAAGGGACGATAATATAAATTAAAAACAATAATAACTTTACCGATCTTCTTAATTCAATTATTTTTATGACACTTTTAGGAACAGAAAGTCAATTTGGGAAACAATGGATTTACTACGAAGCATGGCTTGATAAACAACAGATTTTAGTCGGAGTAGTAAACTAGAAAAGTACGGCGGTTAGACGATGAGAGAACTCATTGAAATTTCGATGAACAAAACGATGATTGAATTCTAATATAAATTTAAATTAAATGATAGTTAAACACAAGTTAACAATATGTAAAGAGATAGAGGCATAACCGAAAAATGAAATAATACATTTCCAAATGTCTCAGGTATACGGGAAAATATCATGATACTGTACATCTCTTGCCCTAAATATATACAGGGTGTTTCATAACAGCGTGCTAAAATGAAAAGGCATACGATATGAATCCAAAATCTCATGGTAAGTTCAGGAACATAACAACGCCATTTTGTGAGATGAAGTTGTTAACCACACATATGTAAAGCAATCACGAACTCTTTCAGAAGTGCTGAATGCTACTCTTGTGTCTGTGTGTCGCCATTTTTGGTCCAACTCTGTAGGACTCTCTCACATTTCAGCAGGGAGCCCGGTCACATCTGTTGGCCACCTTTCTCGGGAGCTGGATTGGTCATGGAGAACCAGTTGCATCGCTGCGATTACCAGTTGTGTCTCCCTTAGCATTTTTCTTAAGGGGTTTCATATAAGTACTCTTTTACGAAACCCCTGTATCGTCGCAGAAAGATTTAATATGAAAAATCTTTCAGACAGCAAGATGTTTTCGAAATATGCATAGTATTTTTGAGGAGGTGCGCCATTGACTGCAGTGTTGATATAAGTCGTGTATCAAAGTGTCTAATAAAAGCTTTCCACATCTAGTAGTATTCTTCCCAAACAAAATATTATGGGACGATTTTTCTTCGTCGTCGTTGTATTGCATATTATTTTAAATACTGTCTGCTGCCTCCAGATGTCGTTTGCGCACCTATTTTCCTATGGGATTTTGAGTTGTTGTCTATGCCTGAATTGGCCTTTCATTTTGGCCGCGTGCTTTTTCAATTACTCTCTCTCTCTCTCTTTATATATATTGTTTCAAACATGGAAAGTCGTTTCCCAGCTATGTGAGTCTTATGGCTGGAAAGAGAGTTTTACAAGGGTAAGTATGGGATGACTAGCAGAAGCCACGTCTGGTCCCCTGACCTTGGCGACAAACTTGGCGACTTTGGGGGACGAAATATGGGATCTCAAAGGTGCTGGAATCTTCTCGATATCTCTATTAGGAGAGGAGATACGCTTGAATGTACAAGATGATTCCATGTAACGTCACGGCCTGCCGGGGGAAACTATATAAGGAGAGCGCTTGGATGATGGAGGGGGTGGGGATCGACTGGGAGTGCGAACGTCTCTGGAGTTCCATCCGCTATGCGAGCTAGTAAGCTGTTAAACGCTGAGCGGTATTGAGTGTTGATCACTTTTGTCCGCAGTGCGAGCTAGAAACGTGGTGAGCTGAGCGCTATTGAAAGTGCAGTTATTGTCGTTACTAGTTATTTGCTGACTGTTTGTGTTTCTAAATATCAAAGTGCTGAACTGTTATTACCTGTGAATTGTTGCCTGTTTACATTGGTAATCTGTGGAAGAACTATTGTTTCCTGTACCTGTTCTACGCGTTTTCCTGCATATTTGTGAATAAAACTTCATTCTTCATTATCCTGCGTGTTGGACTGTTTACACCATACACCCACAGAAAGACCTTTGTAACAATATATTCATAATTCACAGGATTTCATAAGAATCCTATCAAATTTAGAAGTGTAACGAATGGTAGATACAGTTATATAAAGAAAACATGCTGGAGATACTTAAAAAATTAAAAGAACAAAATAATACAGTTGTTATTAATAACAGCTATGAAATTAAAAGAGTTTTAAAGATATTAATGTTTATTCTGTGCATACTTTTGATTTTCAAGATTTATTCAATAGTATAGATATCAAAGATTTGATGAAAATTTTATTACAGATTTATGAAGATTTTCGCATAAATAAAATGATTAATATTAAAAAATATTAAACATTAATATAAGCTATATTAGAAGAAAATTATATTAACTTTGACAATAAATTATACCAACAAATTAAAGGTATTCCACAAGGTGGACCAGCAAGTTGACCTAGCTAATTTATATCTACACTATTATGAAAAAGAAATTAATTACAATAATTCTTATATCACGTATAGGTATACTGATGATTTATTAAAATGTTCAATAGTAGAAGAATACACACCACATATTGAATTTTATCCAGAGTATTTGATTTTACTAAAAACTAATCAGGTTTTTTTTTCTGCAGATTTTTTAGATCTTGAAATTAAAATAGTTGATAATAACTTAAGCACTGAGAGTTATGATAATAGAAACACTTTTCAGTTTAATACAAATAGGCTACCTTTTTGGAACAGCAATATCAGTATTCAAATTTATAGAAATATCGTCCTGAATTATATTCATAGAAGCACTATTTTAATCACAAACAGAAAAAAAACAGAAATCATATATTGATACATTTATTGAAAATGCTTTGAGATATGGTTATACTATTAATTTCATGTTTGCTTTTGTTAATAAAAATTTTTAACACCTTTAAAATAATAGTCTTTTAGATTTATTTATTTTGAAGTGATCATATTTATGGAATCCACAAAGATATTAGTATTTCACTACATAGGTAGATGGCGCCCCTAGATTAAAAATAAGATTGCATCATTTTGTTTTTAAGTACATTTCCATATTAAAAAATATAATGAGTTTAATTTAAATTTATAGTTTAATTTTTAATGCTGTTTAGTATAGTATTTATAGCCTAATTTAGAAATAATATTTTCACTTTAAATGCGGAACTGTAATTCGGATAACGCTCATGTCAATACAATAGCTAAGACTATGAATTAGTAAGGATTAGGTTATATTTTCTAGTTTCTTATCTTGAAATATTTTGGAGATTTATTCTCATACTTTTGTTATTTCCAGCAATTGGCTTTCGCAGAGGATTGGGGCCACAAATTTGAATTTTAATGCGACATAATCAATTCCGAAGATCGATTGGCATTTAATTGCTGGAATTCCAATTCTGGTTTGTCTTTTTCATAGTAGTAATCGTATCTAATCAAACTATCTTTTGTATTTCATTTGTATGATTATTGATAAGGTAATATTATTTTATTAATTTTAATGATCAGATTAATAAGTGTAAATATTGAAAACGTTACTTGAGTTCAGTTGTTTGAAATATATATATATATATATTGTCTTGTGTTTTATAAGTTTGTTTGATATATATATATATATATATATATATATATATATATATATATATATATCTTTTGTATCGATATCTTTGACAAAATGGATTTATAAATTTTTGTGTCACCGACTTTCATATTGGTCTTAATATTTCTAGTAAGATTTATAGAACACTACTTATCTTCTCAATTTTTCTCGCATTAAGATCTTTGTTGGTACCAAATAAATTTCAAAATGACAATTAAAGCTTTTGTATGATCAAATTTGTCATGGGTATTCCCAAGAACTTTGTGCGACGATATCTCAAGCAGTGATTACGGAGCTACTGACAAAGCCTCTTTCTCCTTTTCTTTCTCTTTCCTCTGTTTGGCAACGGCGATAACTGGTTTGGCGTTCATTTTCCTCGTGGTCGCGGTAGCGTTTCCCTGGCCATGGTAAGCATATTTCGCTTTATTTTATTTTTTTTTATGTTACGACTGTTTTTATTCTATGTATTTTTGTATTCGGATTTTTTGTATTTGTATTCGGTTTTTTGTATTTGATTCTTTTTAAATCTTCTTAAATGTATTTATATTTTGTATTCAAGAAATCTTCCATTTTCGTTTGTTTTGTGCTTTTAGAGGGGATGACGGCAATTTTTAACGGATTTCGTTTGTCGTCAGCAGAAAAAAGCACAAATTAATATCAAAACCTCCCCTCACCTCAAAAGAAGACAACCGCCTGAGACAGGCCTTCGTAGTTGTTAAGGGGAAATTTTTAGACCGCCTGTCTCTGTTTGAGAGGGTTAAATCTGAACCTTCGAGAGGTATGTTGCAGGGAGGATGAAAATCTGTACAGATTTCGTAGATGTGCTGTACAGCTCAGAAGGGTAGGCAGTGGGTTGGGATGAAATTTTCATTTCCCCATAAATCCCTAACGACTGAATGTAGAAAGATATTTAAAATTATACGTAATATCGCCTCGTTGTAAAGAACAGCTTTTATAGTGAAATATTTTTGATATCTGCTATTGCTTAGAACAGGATTTAACAAACTTAATTTCCCTTCTATACCCCTTTTATTAATATATTATTTTCGCATACACCCTACTGTCATATCCTCACACCCCACCATCTGTCTATGCAAAGATTTTATCAATAATATTAAGAGCTTAGGTCAGCTTAAGAGTCAACTGACTCGAAATAATAACATCTGCAGGGCTTATTTTTGATTTCATATTTCATACCATTCTGGCGTTAGTTTTAGTTCAACTCCAAACAAATGAAAGCATTGTTGTAATAATTTCGATATAACTTATAAGGACATCTAAAAATTACATTTCGTAACAATCAAGTGGTATAGTTAATAAATAACATGTATTCACTTAATGAAACAAAATTCTGTAACTTAACATTTTCTTGTTTCCGACATTACCAACTTTGATTTCTCTTATCCCGAGGGGTACTTTCACACTAAACCTCCAAATCTTATGAAATAATGGAGTATCAGTGAAATCCTCCTTGAAATCATATCTTATTGCGGACGGGTGAATTTTAAATCTCAGGGCAAATGCAATCTACCTTTATAGCCAGAATCGCCGACATGAATATATTTATCTTTTTTTACTTCTTTTTATATATATATATATAATTAAACAAAACTAAATTAGTTCAAACAATCAAAACACATGACACATTTTCAATATATACACATATTAATCTAAAAATTAAAATTAAAATAATGTTACCTTATCAATAATCATACAAATGAAATTCAAAAGATAGTTAGATTATATACTATTACTACTACAAAAAGACAAACCAGAATTGGAATTTCAACAATCAAATGCCAATCGATCTTGGGAATCGATTTTGTTCCATTAATCTAGATTTGTGGCGCCAATCCTCTGCGAAACACTATCATTAATCGACTCATAAGAATTAACAAAACATGCAACGATAAAAATTCAATCAAGAAACAAATCCAACACCTTATAAATAGTCTTAAAGGTAATAAAATTCCTACCTACTTCTACGAACCTTTAATTAATGTCTTTAAAATGTAAGTAAAGGATTGCATATTAGAGCTATGCTGGCGCAGTTTTACTACTGTGGCAGGGTCTCTCAAGCCAGAGAGGTCTAATGCGATTACCTCGAAAATGCATCTTATTAATGGAATTCAAATTCAATTATTATTTAACACTTACTGTTTTCTCCTTAATTTTTCACTATACCCTTTTGTTGTCGTTTTCCCTTCTTTCTTTATCATCATTTCTTTAATTTTCATCGCTTTCTCATGAAGCGTTTCATTCAGTTCTTTGCCCTATCTCCCACTGGCTGCATCCCTCAGTCTAAGTTCTCGTTGCATAAAATAATTTCTAATATTTGGTATTTTATTCGAATTCCTGGTATATCATAATGCTTGGGGTGAAGGCAGTGTTTTTAGCTTTATGCTAACACTGTTCATAGAAAGCGTTATGATTTCTCTAATTTTTGGCAGTTCGTATAAATTTCACTTATTTACTCCTGATGAGCATCTATACGCTTTTTCCGATAAACTACAATCTTTGTTTATCCATTTAAATTTAACATTGATTGATTTTCATGATTTTGATATATATATATATATATGGCCTGGTGGTCGCAAAGTCTGTCATCGTGATTCAAACTTCCTCACTTTTGTTTGGAGCTGAAGTTCGGAAACACTAACGCAAGACTATTGCTTGTTATCTGAAAACATCTATCACTTTCTTAATATTACAATGTTCAAATCCAAATATCAATCGCATAAGTGTGAAACAGAACTTGAATCAATTCAAAGAGACTTGTGAGCGAAATTAATCAAGTCTCATTAGGGTCTTGAAGCAGTAAATCGTCATCAGTTCAAAATATTAATAGATATTTTTATAGTGCGAAATATTCTATCTGTTTCATATGGCAATGCATATTTATAAATTATTTTTTGCATCATTCAAATCATTCCGTTATTTAGTTTTATAGCAATGTCACCTCATCTAAATAAACAGCAGCACGATAAATATTATAACACTAACTACTGCAAACTAAAGTCGTTGAGAGCATTGATTAAATATATTTCTATTGATAAGATCTTAAAATAATCAAGATTTATCAACAGCATTTCAGTAAAATAAAATTGATAAACAACTATGAATTCATTAATTATTTATTTAGACTTTTACAGGAATTAATGCTGTATTCGAACACCAGAGACTAGACACCGATATAAATGTTCGATGGTTAAATAATCAAAAATTTCCAAGAACACTTTATTAGATTTTTTCATTCATTGAAGATTATTTTTAACTAGTTAGAACATTAAGTAATCTTTGAAAACTAGATAATTAGGGAACTTCTGAATTACTTTGTTTGGAACGACAATCCTAACTAAAAAAATATTTATCATCCTCAAAAAATTCCAAATTTGTTTTAAATTCAGAAAAGCATAATTATATATCAATTACGTATTTATATTTTTACAAGAATTAATGCTGTGTTCGAAAACCAGAGATTTGAAACCGTTGTTGTTGTTGGTTAAAAAAATGGAATGGTTGGAAAAATGTTGGGTGGTTAAGTAATCAGAAATTTCCAAGAACACTTTACTAATTTTTTCAATCATTCAAGATTATTTTTAACTATTTAGAAAATGAAGTCATCTTTGAAAACTAGATAATTAGGTAACTTCTGAATTACTTTATTTGGAAAAACACATCCTGATCTAACAAATTATTCATCATCCTCAACAAATTCCAAATTTATTATGAATTCTGGGAAGCATAATCATAAGATCTTTTGAAAAATTTTGGAGAAATCTTACGTGATATCCACGCTTCTGCAAAACCAAAGTTTGAAAAACAATTCGAAAAACATTGCTTAAAATTTATGAATATTTGAAATTTCGTGGCAGGTACATTAAACTTTTATTTTATTTATAAGATAAGAAATATTTCACAAGAAAAGGAAATAAATGTTTGGGCGTATTTTATCTCGAAATGTAAAATATAAGCTTATTTCTTCGCACTCTTTCCTGAATTGCAGTACGTGACAGATATTTAGGAGGTGGTAGTAATAAAGACTTTTATTACTTACTGCAGTAATCGAGACACTTGCTATGTTTCCCCAGGTACGAATTATGATTTTTCTTAATGGCAGTTCATTATGTTGTGGGTTTAACGACTTTTGGTCATGCAAAAACAAGCTGCATGGAAACGTATTTCCTGTGTGATTAATAAGAATATATACAGCTCTTTTTTGCTGCTATAGTAATATTTCAAACGACTGTATTTAGAAATACGCAATATAAATTCGTGGAATGGGTAGTTAATCCGAAGTTGCCTACTTGATTCGTAATTTGTCGGAAAGGAAAGAGTTTCTTTTTCTTTTCTTCTTTTAAATTTCTTCTTTTAATCTTCATGGGAATAAGCATTCGGTTCTAATACTGTGCTGCGATTAATTTCATCAAGTTCTTCATTCTGAATTTTAATCATAAATTATTGCCCAAAACCAAAACTTAACTTTCAATGTTAATGTTAGTTTTTGTATAAAATTATCTGCAGATAGTAGATATTTCTAAATTACAGATATTTTCAAAAATAATCTTTCCAGAATATTTTATGTTTCAGTTTAAATTTCCCTTATGATTTGATACTTAGTAATTATTTGTTTTTGATAAATAGTACTTCGAAAGTTAAATAAATTTGCTGAGAATTTTCGTATTTTAAAAGCCGATAAATTTTAAGCATAAGAAAACAGTATATGTATTTTTCTTGCATTTTGTGAACAGAAAAGTTTCACAAAACGAGGCAGCAATGTTCAGAATACTTGAATATTTAATAAGTATAAAATGGTTGATAATACGCTAAGTATTTTGTTTAGAATTTTATCATGAATATTTCAAAATATATATGTTTCGCATTCGTTTCAATATATAAGGCAAAAATAAGTGTATTCGATTTCATAAAATTTTAAATGTGCTTCAGAAAAAATTATGTATATAGCTATTTTAATAATACAATACAGAAATTACAGAGGAAGTAAACAACATCAATAACTTCTATAATTTCTTTATTGTATTATTAAAATATCTTTCTGTTGTATTTTATTGGAAGTTGATGCATTTTTTGCGCCATTCTGTTTAATGCAAAGTTTAATTTTTATATTTCTTGTTAAATTATTTCACCTGTATTTATGTATATAGTGTCATGCTGTATATAACACATGATCCTTAGATAAAAAATATAAAGTTTTCTCCTTAAGCAGTTCATCTGTGAAATAAATTCACACTTAAGAGTGGTATTTTTCGAATATTAAATGAATAATAAGACGAATATGAGGAATCATGTAAGATGAAAAAAACTGTTCATAGTAAATATGAACACCTAATAACGAAAGAAGTTAAATACCAGAAAGAACTGAATTACTTTTAGCAGCAGGAAGAATATCCCGTAACACAAGTTTCGAAGTTTTCACAATTTGCTAACATACCTATAACTAGTATAACATATATCAGGCACTAAGCCAACATAACCAACTAATAATGCAGGAGAAATTGTTTAATATTTTTTTAAATAATTACTGACTTATAATAACATATTTCATTTGAGATTATCTTTGCTAGCATGCTTCTTAGTGTTGTCTTTGTTCCTAAGAATAATTTTCTTTTTTACGGTCTGTTTGAAAGCATGGAACAAGACTTAAGTTTGAGGGCGGTTGAAGAAAGAGAAGCAACAGAAAAAAGAACAGATTACAGAAATATCATCATAACTTTGTCAGGTGAATAAAATCATACAGGTAGAAATAGATATAATCTCTATACCCAAAGTAAAAAAAAACAACTTATCTAAGTAGGCTAATGCTCGTTCTTTGCTTTCCAGTGACAAATGATTATGTGTTTCAGAAATTCTTGTCTCTTTTTAAACTCTTTTTGCAAGGAAAATATGCAGCATATATTAGTTTCAGTTCCACTCTTCATGCAATAAAATTTTAGTTCTTGCAATTCAAGTCTGTGAATTTTAAAATACTTATCGCAATATGCTAAAACGTTT